>JAJIBD010006084.1:0-137364 GCA_021461705.1 Cryptotis parvus
TTGGCTTCCTTCTATCCTGACTGCTGAAGTTGCTGGCGTTCCCTCCCCCATTCCATCCATGACCTCATCCCCTGACTGGCCACCAGCTCCCCCTCCTACTGCTCAAGCAAACTGCTCTCTTATCAAGACGCTGCCTGCTGGCCTCCATCCAGCTCCGATCCTTCATGACATTCTACAGCAGCAGAAACAACTTTCTTGTTTGCTTTTGGGCCACACCTGCCTATGTGCAGGGCTCGCTCTTGGCTCTGCAGTCAGGGATCACATCTGCCCCTGCTTGGAGGCGCCATAGAGGTGCAGGGATTCAAACCCGGGTCAGCCACATTCAGGCAAAGCTAGGACCATCGCTCGGGCCCATATTTATGACTTTCTGGGGAGGGTCCCTCCCTAGGCCTTCCTAAGTCTCTCTGGGCGAAATCACATCTCTCACTCTACAAGCACTTCCGAGCACCTTCTCTGGGGCCTGCATCCATTGGAGAGAAAACTGAGATCCTAAGAGAGGTCCTGTTTGCCTGCAGCTCACTCTAGCGGTGAAGGGACATTCCAGCAACTATGGAGATTGTGTACTAAGGGCGCTTGCTCTGCAAAAGAGTGTGATGGCTAGAAGGAACCAAACAGAGAGAAAGGTCAAGCGCCCAGGGAGCACTAAGAAAAGAGGCTGTGGCACACCTAGAGTAATTCCTGAGCGCAAAGCCAGGGAACAAACCCTGAGCACTTCCAGGTGAATCCCTAAAACCAAATAACAACAACAACAATAACAATAAGGATAAATGAGGCTGTGGGCCTGGTGTGGCCCAGCAGCAGCTGCCCAGAAGCCAGTAAATGGGGCTGCACACTCCGTCCAGCACCACCCCACAGCACTGCGTGGGACCCATTGCTCAGTCTGTAGCTGCCCTGGAGGCACATGGGTTGGAACCCCACATTGCAATCCTGCAGGCCTGGAGGCTGGAACAAATAAGTGGGAAGGAGGTTCTGAAGCACTCATCCAGCAAGTAAGGCACTGGCCTTGCTTTCGGCCGATCCTGGCTTGCATCCCCCAAACCACCACACACACCGTCCCTAGGCACCTCCAGGGGTGATGCCTGAGCACAGAGCTAGGGAGGAAACGCTGAGCACTGCAGGGTGTGAGCCAAACTGCTCTGCGGGGAACAGAGTGATAGCAGAGCAGGGAGGCACAGCACTGACCCAGGTTCGATCCCCAGCATCCCATATGGTCCCCTGAGTACTGCCAGAGTAATTCCTATATGTAGAGCCAGGAGTAACCCCCTGAGCATTGCTGGGAGTGACATGCCTTCCCAAAAATAAAACCTCCCCTCTGCCTCCCCAGGAAAGAGGTAACAGAAAAAAAACAGGACACGGCCCGAGAGTTGGGACCAAGCTGTCAGAGGCACCTTGTGCTCCTGTGCTCGGATGGTGCTTCCACTCACCCACCCTGTTCCCAAGAGCTGCCCCCAGACCAGCTCCCTGAGCAGGGAAATGCTACTGAGACCTGGGGACAGTGGACAGATATGGACAGTGGATAGTGCATGACTCACTTGGGAACGGCCTCCACAGAAACCTTTAATGCCTGAAGGGCAGGTGTGGCAAACTGTGCTCCTCACCCACTGTGAGCGAGGCTCCTCCACCGTCCATGACTAACTCTGCCACCCACCCCTGTGGCACTCTGCTCGCCTTCCCCACCCTGTCGTTGGGCTGCAGATACAGATACAGGGGGCAGGGCAGGGAGCACAGACCCAGCGGTGGCGGGGAGGGTGGGGGGCACAGCAGGACCTTGCCCAGGCATCCAGGTAGCTCACATTCCGGCATAGAAACTGCCACATGCCAAGATGCAGAAAGATGGGAAGAGCGTTCCACTGAGGACTCCAAGAGGCTGCGGAAAGGCCAAGGCAAGGATGGCAAGAGACGAACATGGGCAAATAAACTAAGTGAGCATCGCCGAGGCCTGTGCATGTCCAGAAATCAGAGGGCACTGGCCGGTGTTGAGGAGGAGATGCCGAGGAAACCGGGGCCACAGGCAGCAGGGGCGAGCCCGAGGCAGGGAGAAACGCAGCATCTCCTGCTTTCTCTGTGCAGCAAGCCCCGGTCATATCTTCTTCGTTGGTGTCTCCATTACCTTAGTCTGCGAGGAGGCTGAAAATAAAGCTCTGCTGACCGTGAGTGACCATCACCAGCAAATCATAGGACAGTGTCCAGCACAGCTACCTTTCTAGAGCAGAACGGCCAGGTGAGCCCTAAAAGAGAGCAGGATCCCCCCCCCCCCTGACTGGGTTCAAGACAGTATCCACCCACCCCTGGGCTGGACTCCTCCATCAAGGAGCACTTACATGGAAAGATACAAGAAACGGAGCCCAAGAACAGCCAGGCACAGAAGGTCGCGAAACAAAGGGCTCAGGAAACAGGGCCCAGAACAGCCAGAGACTCAGAGGGCCGCGGGTCCTGGAAGCCAGAGCGACGATTCTGTCCCTCTGAACACGGGATGGCGTGTTCGTGTTCCAGGCAGTCACAAAGGCATGTTCTGGGGGCAACACAGCTGAGGATAGAAGTGAGCTGCGGAAACACACTCAAAAGCTGTGGCTAGCAGACCAGGGAGCTCCATGCACTGGACCGGGGCTGAGGTGGCCCTGGCCAGACCCCGGGACAGCACAGCTGCACGAACAATGAAGTCTGCGACCCGAAAGATGTCAGGCAGAGACCCAGGGATGCGCCAGCTCTTATCCTGCCTCCGTTGCTCAATCCCTGCTTTCCGTTACAGTGATCCGCCTTCCACCCTGTCATTTCTCTCTTGCTGCTTTTGAATAAAACCATGGGTCAGTCCTTAGAGCAGCATCTAGAGGGAATTCTTTCCCTTGTCAAGGGAGGAAGCCAGAGGCCAAAGCTGGAGAGGCATGGACAGCCACACAGGCAGGTGATAGCACCGCAGAGAAGAAAACCCCGGGAGGTCCACTCCAGACCAAAAGCGCAGGCTCCCTCTCTCCACGGACTCAGGTACTGCGATACACAGACGCCCGTGGTGTCGGCCCTGCATTGGATGGTAGCGCACATCCTGGGGATAACCCCTCACACTGTACATCCCATGAAAGCGTGTGTCCCGTGCAGCGTGCGGTGTTTTCTCTCAGAGCAACAGAAGCCTCAGGACTAAGACCCTCCTTCTGGTGGTCAGGAAGCAGGATGGAGAGAGATCCACCACAGAGGCGTGTCAGCTGAAGATTTAAAGTAAAAGGGCATCAAGAATAAAACTGGGGCCGGGAGCGATAGCCCAGCGGGTAGGGCGTTTGCCTTATTTCGCCGGTCGCCGGCCCGGGGTTCGATCCCGGCATCCCATATGGTCCCCTGAGCACTGCCAGGAGTAATTCCTGAGTGCAGAGCCAGGAGAAACCCCTGAGCATTGCCGGGTGTGACCCAAAAAAAGCAAAAAAAAAAAAAAAAAAAAAAAGAATAAAACTGAAGGGTGTGTGGAGTTTCAAAAGGAGCAAGCACCCATGTGAAAGTCACGTGAATTGCAACGCGCAGAGTCGCGACTTGAATCCTCTCAGTGTCTATGGTTTAGTCCACTTGGCTCTACCAAGTGACAGGCTCTGCTACCAAGAAACACTGGCAGGAAGATGGAATATAAATGCACACTACAGAAGGGCCTTCAGTGGGTCTTAATTAGAAGGGAATTCAGCAGAAGATCCTAGTGAACTCTTTTTTTTTTTTTTTTTCGCTTTTTGGGTCAGCACCCGGTGATGCTCAGGGTTACTCCCTGGTTCTGCACTCAGGAATTACTCCTGGCAGTGCTCGGGGACCATATGGGATGCTGGGGATCAAACCTGAGTCGGCTGCGTGCAAGGCAAACACCCTACCACTGTGCTATTGCTCCAGCCCCTAGTGAATTCTTTTAAGTATTTTTCATCTTAGCTCGCCCTAATGAATCTGTAGCAAACCATAAGGGAAATATAGGTTATGGTATAATCAATTTTTCCCTTGCATTTTATATCTCTATCTACTGAGATAAAAAAGGAGTATTTGCTTTTCTTACTTTCCAAATATTAACCATGGTCATACACAGAATATATTCAAACAACATTTATTGTTTTCATGTCAGTGGGGATAAAATTGATCACAACACTCTTACTAAAATAAGACTGAGATCTCATAAAATATCCAGATGTAACAAGTTAGACTAGTTTTGAAAGTATGAGTTGTGTGTGCGTCTAACCATAAATCAACGCTCACAAAAGACAGTGGAACATTGCAGCAAACACACAAAAGCCAACCCTACCCTCACAAATGCCGATGTTTTCTGAGACAGTTCCACAGCCTTCCTTGCCCTCTTTTGACAAGTTCTTCTCATCTTTAAAATAATTCCCACTCTGCCTCTTCTCCCCAGCACAGAACACCTCCTCCCGTAATGACAGCCCCTGCCAAGAATGCCGCGGCGAACCGCCCTCCATTCACGGGGAGTTCTCCGTAGATCCGTGGCAGCGCTCATGACACACAAGCTGAAGACTCTGGAAGGCACAACACGGGAAGATCGGCACCTGGCATAAAAGGCCCCACATAGCTGTCTCTGGTTTCCTGTCCCTCTCCCGACTCAGAAGGAAGGGACCAGAAGATTCTAGAAGGACATCAGGAAAGGCTGAGGCCAGGCCAGCTTCCTTACCTCATCACACACTCAGCCCTAACTCACCAGCTCTGCACTGCTCCTTTTCCCAAGGCTGCTAACCCATATGACCCTGCAAATGTGGCAAGGAATAGCCATGAGGCCCAATGGCCCCAGCAGACCCTATAAGCTTGGCGCAAAAAAAACCTCCTTCCCTGAACTCTAAAGGGATGCAAGCTCAAAACAGGAATCAGACCTGGAGCACCAAGTGTCGGCATCAGGTCTCTGGAGGGTGGTTCCATCACTTCACCTTCAGACCAACTTCCAAGGCAAATCTGAGCACACCCCCACTCGGAGTTCCTGGCACTGGTGGAAAAAACAGGTGACTTCAAACAGTCTGAGGAAGGGGACAGAGTGATAGCACAGCAGGTAGGGCGTTTGCCTTGCATGTGGCCAACCCGGGTTCGATCCCCAGCATCCCATATGGTCCCCTGAGCACCACCAGGAGTAATTCCTGAGTGAAGAGTCAGGAGTAACCCCTGAGCATTGCTGGGTATGGCCCAAAAACGAAAGAAAGAAAGAAAGAAAGAAAGAAAGAAAGAAAGAAAGAAAGAAAGAAAGAAAGAAAGAAAGAAAGAAAGAAAGAAAGAAAGAAAAAAGAAAGAAAGAAAGAAAGAAAGAAAGAAAGAAGAAAGAAAGAAAGAAAGAAAGAAAGAAAGAAAGAAAGAAAAGAAAGAAAGAAAGAGAGAAAGAAAGAAAGAAAGAAAGAAAGACAGACAGACAGACAGACAGACAGACAGACAAGACAGACAGACAGACAGACAGACAGACAGACAGACAGAAAGAAAGAAAGAAAGAAAGAAAGAAAGAAAGAAAGAAAGAAAGAAAGAAAGAAAGAAAGAAAGAAAGAAAGAAAGAAAGAAAGAAAGAAAGAAAGAAAGAAAGAAAAGAAAAAAGAAAGAAACTAGCCTGAGGAAGAGACCTTGTTCCATGCTGGAACTGTACTCCATGGACACAAGCTGGAAATTGCCCCTGAAAACTCAAGCCACATGTAACCCCGGAAGTCATCTACACAGACTTTGTGTGGAGTGTATTCTGCAAAAGCAGACAGCTTTGGAAGAGACAGAGAAACACTTCGTTTCTCAGCTGTCCTCAACTACCGCAAACTCATAATCAGTAGTCACCTGGGACGCCAGGTGTCCTGCAGTTCGATCCCAGCTGGGCTGACACCTGACCCTCTCACAGCACTGGCAGCAACATCTCCAAGTCTCCCTGACACAGACAGATCTAAGCCAACCGTTAACATTATCAACACAGGCTCTGTATGCAATAGAGAAATGACAATTTCCTCTGATAAGGGCTCATGGCCCAAGAAAGAGTACCTTCTCGACCTATGTAGACATGAATATTGACATATTATATAGAGGCACATTCATGATATTCAATATACCGTGTGTGTGCGGGGGATTTGTTTGTGGGCCACACCTGGTGGCACTGGGGAGATAATCCAGCTCTGTGCTTGGAGGCTGCCTCCAAGTTCCTACGATACTGGAAGTGAATCTGGGCTTAACTCACTGAGCTGGGTCTCTCTGGCCCAACCATGCATTAAAAAGCAAACAAAAGAGGTTTGGGGGGGGGGGGGGAGGGCTTGGGGTGGAAGGGCACTGTGGAGGGATGGAGGCTGTATACTGTATTACCAAGAACCAATTACTCACCTTTGTAATTGTATGTTTCACTGTGGTATAATAAAGCAAAACAGTTTCTTAACTTATTCATCCATTTTTCCAGTAACCCTCCAGGTAGCCTGAAGGAGTGTGTTGGGGCTGGTTGGCCTGGGGCCAAGCACTTCTTCTCACTCACCCTCGGAGGATACCACTGAACTGACGGAGATCGAAAGCGAAACCTTTCCAGACAGCGCCCATCACTCAAAGGAAACAGGCGGGGCTGGATGGTGGTTTCCAACCTCTAGTCAGTGGGCCTGCTGCAAGTGGACAGATGGAGAAAGACTGAAAACCACTGATTTAGGACTTGAGCTTTTCCCACTGTTAACACAGATGAGACCAGTAAAGTGCACAGAAAATCAGCCCCGAACATCTCACTTCTGGATCATTTGCATCCTTGCAGCCAGAGGACTTTGTCTCCTTTGCCCAGCCCCTGTCACAGAAACCGACGGGAAGTTAGATGGCCCTGGCTGCCCCATCCCCACTGGGTCACCCCAGCCACGAATGGGTGATTTTTTCAAACTTTATTTAAACACCATGATTTGCGAAGTTGCTCACAGTACAGTTTTTTTTTTAGGTATTTGATATTCCAAAACCAGTCCCACCTACATGCCCTTACTGCCACAAATGACCCTAGTTTCCAACCCACCCCCCCAGCTGCTCCCTTAGCAGTCATCAATAATTGATTTTATATTACTTATTACAACATATATTCCTAATGGTGTTGTAAAAGTCATGACCCTTTCACTGAGCTGTTACATGTTATTGCTTTCACTTGTTGAACTACCGAACTTAGTAGGTTTCTACTCAATTTTTTAACAAACTTGCCTGTGTTCATTTCTAACAGACATTCAATATTCAACCCTGATTCCAGCACCACTGCAACTTCCTGCCACTATTATTTCCAATTTTCCCACCACTGCCTAAGCCTGCCCCTAGAGCAGACTCTCAGTAACATATTTTTCACTACTTGTTAATAGCTATTTAAGCCTGGGTCATTTTTGCCTCTTCTAGGAATGAATGAACTAGGTTGAGCATAAATGGATTTTGCTTTCCAAAACAAAATGCCCGAGTTCACTCATTGAGGAATGTGTGAGCCGAGGATGTCCATCAGCACAAGATCAGGCCAGCCCCCAGAACCCATGCACCTGATATTTATGATAGTCAATATACTTGTGTGTGTGTGTGTGTGTGTGTGTGTGTGTTCCTGTTCCTGCTGTGTTCTCCTAGGGGCCCCAAACGCAGTTCTGAGCTTTATACTGATCTGTATGATTTGCACTGACTCCTCAACAGATGCACACTAAAAACCTGTTGTTGAACAAACAACCAGTTGCCTTCACAACGAGACCACCGTCTCCCAACACAAGGACCCGCCTGAAGAGCAGCCAACAGCACACAGTAGCCAGGCTCTGAGCGAGAGCAGAATGTGGGTTCTCTGAACTGTGAGAGCCTGAATTTGAGCATTTTCACAAAAGGAAAGGGATCAGGAATAAACTGGCAGAATCCAGTTTGAGATTTTCATAAGAGCTGGAGGCATTAATTAATAATAATAATAATAATAACAATACTAATAATAATTTGCTTTTTGGGGTCACACTCAGTGATGCCTAGGGGTTATTCCTGGCTCTGAACTCAGGGATTACTCCTAACAGTGCTTGGGGGAACCACAGGGGATGCCAGGGGATGGAACCCAGGTCA
This sequence comes from Cryptotis parvus, assembly GCA_021461705.1. NCBI lineage: Eukaryota > Metazoa > Chordata > Mammalia > Eulipotyphla > Soricidae > Cryptotis > Cryptotis parvus. The sequence continues at coordinate 7,999 of JAJIBD010006084.1, forward strand.
GCAGTGTGCAAAGCAAACACCCACCCCCACTGTACTGTCCCTGCTCCAGCCCAAGGAGCTGGGAGCTTTAAGAGGATGAAAGGAGGTGAAAAACAGTTTGTCACCATATTTAATCTGAATGTTCCATTTCTTACGGAATTTTTTAAAGTATTTTATTATACCACCGTGAGATACACAATTAAAAAGTTCATACCTGGGTTTTGGTCATACAGTGTTCCAGCACCCATCCCTCCACCAGTGCCCATCTCCCACCACCAACTACCCGGTTCCCTCCCCCTCCCCCAGCCCACCTCCGTGGCAGGTTCCCCATTTCTTTCCCTCTCTCTCTCTCTCTCTCTCTCTCTCACTCTCTCTCTCTCTCTCTCTCTCTCTCTCTCTCTCTCTCTCTCTCTTCCTTCCCTTCCCCTCAGACTATGGACTACAGAACATTCATTAAAGGGTTGTCATGTGTATCCTTTTGCCTGTATTTAATGCTCAGTTCTAGGTTGGCACTAGTACCCTCGACAATTGTCAGCACACTGTTCCATTCTCTGTCCTTCCCAGCCTCTGACTCCCACACGTTTGCGACAATTTCCACCCTTGACAAGACCTCCTGATACAAGGTCATGTTTCACTTGACCTTGGATATTGGCATCACAATATGCACATATATATATATCTATGCCATGCAAATAAATGCATTCATTCTGTATCTGTCTCTCTCCTTCTGGCTAATTTCACTTAACATAATCTTCTCCATGTCCATCCATTTATAGGCAAATTTTATAACTTCATTTTTCCTAACAGCTGAGTAGTATTCCATTGTGTAGATGTACCAAAGCTTCTTTATCCAGTCATTGATTCTAGAGCACTCTAGTTGTTTCCAGATTCTGGCTATTGTGAATAATGCTGCTATGAACATAAAAGTAGGGATGGTGTTTCCGCTCGCGTATTTTTGGCTGCACAGAGTATATTCCCAGGAGTGGTATGGCTGGGTCAAATGGGAGTTCAATTTCTAGTCTTTGGAGGAATGTCCATATTGTTTTCCATAAGTGCTGTATCTTATGGAATTTTTTAAAAAGTGGTATCAGGGGATCTGGGATGTTAGGAATCACCTGGGCCACCCTGGTGCCCGCAAGGTCACACCAGAAATGCTTGGGGACTTTCAGGGCTGTATTCAACAAAGCTCAAGGGGTCCTGTGGTGCTGGGGTCTCTAACAGGGTCAGTTTCCATGAGGCACATAGGACTGCCTACCCGGCCCCTCCTGTGGCTTTTAGTTGCCTGCAATATTAGCACAGACATAAACCTCGGCACATTGTCAGACAGACCTGGGCTTCAGACGCCACAGCAAAGGCCTGCTTGGAAAGTACCCACAGCCTCTACGTTTCTCCCATTCTGTCACTGGACAGATGAGGGCAGGTCTCAGCGCAAGTCAGAGCAAGTCCCGTCAGTGCCCGATGCAGAGACTCACTCCACCTGCCCACAGGATGCGGGAACAAACGAAAGCTGGGATCATTCTACCATGAGTGTGGAGGAAGGCTTGCTGCGTGACAGGCTCTGTTGTGTGTGTGTGTGTGTGTGTGTGTGTGTGTGTGTGTATAACTACAAAAATGAATTCTACCTGTCGCTCCCTTTCTGTTTCCTGGCACCTGTTCTGTCCCACCTGTTCCAGTGGGAGGCGCCTAAGGGCAGAGACCAGTGTCACCTCCTTCCTCTGGACTTGACTCCAAGTCCCCAGCCCACTCCAGTCACCCCTCTGTGGTGGCTCCAGAAGCGGCACTTGGGGCCTGCTCTGGAGGCAGCCCTCCCCACTGCATCACGAAGGGACACTTCTTGCGGTGATCTCCTGCCCCTGGTTCTGCCAGGGTCAAGAGGCTTCAGACAGTGCAGGACACTTGGGGACTAACTGCTCTGGGCCCTGGCAGCTGTGGACAGACCCAGCTTAATGCCAAGGTCCTGGAAGAAGTCAGAGTGACAGATGCATTCCCAAACACCCACAGCCAGTTAACTCCACCCTAACCAGGCCAGTGGAAGTGGGCAGTGGCTTCCGGGGTCCACCCAGTCCTGACCCCCCTCAGCTCTCTCTTCAGAGAGGGGAAGAAAACAAATTCCCTGGCAGTGGTATGCCCAAATAATTTGTTTTTCAAACAAATAGGAACCAGTGTTGCATGGCTAATTTGTTTACTGTCTTCCTACCTGCGGTAGGCTGGATAGAGGCGCTACTTGGGCAGAAGGTGTTTGCTTCTTCACTTCTTTTATGCCTGGCGTCTACAATAGGACCTGGGAGGTATTAGATGTTCAAGGAATAAATCTGGTAGACTTAGAGGGGGAAAGAGGGTCGGAGGAAGACATCTCTATTACGAAAAATTTTCCCACCTAGATGGGAAACAATTGTTATCCTGACCTGGAATCAGAAGACGGGGGTAGGAGTGGGGTATTGTGTTACCAGGGCAAGCGCAACTCCAAGACTAAAAACACTTTCTGCAGTTGCAACCTGTCTTAGAAGAAGGTGGAGGCTCACCCCTGTGAGCCGACTGTAGCATGGCCCGGGAACAGCCCAAACACGGTTCCCACAGGTACAGGATGTCTGGGGCCCCCACAGTTTTGCCTAACTTTGCCAGATCTGGCTCTCCGACAGAGATCAGTCTTAGAACCACATGGCTCTGGCCACTGCGGAGTGCAGGACAGGGGGAAACACACACACACACACACACACACACACACACACACACACCACCAGCTTTACACAGAAGAAAGACAACCCAAAATTCCAGATAGATGTAAGTGGCTACGAGAACAATGAAGCCTGACAGAATTCCATGGAAATCAACTTTCCTTACAGTCCTTCACCCATCTGATGACTTCTCCGTGCCTATTTATTGCTTACTGTTTATCACACCAAGACTTCAGCAGCCCCAGAGTAAATGAACTCTGCCCACAGCGTTTAGGGGCCAGTCAAAACCACAGTATAATTAACCATATGGCAGGAACAGAGCCATAAAAACAGTGAGGTGGGGCGGGGAGTGTGGTGGGAGGGAACCTGGGGACACTGTGAATGGGAAAAGTACACCGGTGAAGGGACGGGTATTGGAACATTGTATGACTGAAATCCAATTATGAACAACTGTGTAATCTCACAGTGATTCAATTAAAATAAATTATTTAATTAATTACATTAACAAACAACCCCTACCTATCTCCCACCTCGCTCAAAATGCCTGAGTCAGGAAATATTTCCTATAGGAAAAGATAACTAAGATTCGAGGGAGAAGGAGCAGGGAGACCACTGGGCAGCAGCCTCAGAAGTGCCCTGGCACCAGAGCAACAGGACAGCGGGGAGGGCATTTACCTTGTACACTGCTAACCTGGGTTAGGTCCTGCCCAGAGGGTCCCCTGAGCACCACCAGGAGTAATTCCTAAGGGCAGAGCCAGGAACAACCCCTGAGCATCACCAGGTGTGACCCCAAAACAAACAAAAGTGGTGTCCTGCGTGTCAACGGTTGGATTCTACCACAGGTAGGTAAGGTAGAGAAGGGGCCAGTTTGATAATAATAGTTGGAAATAGTAATGCCAGGCTAGAACTGAGTCAAGGGGTATACATGACAACCTTTCATTGTCTGTACTGCAAACCAGAATGAGCAAAAGGATGAGAGAGAGAAAGCGAGAGAGAGAGAGAGAGAGAGAGAGAGAGCCTACCATAGAGGCAGTTGTGGGGGTGGGTGGGATGGAAACGGGGCACACTGGTGTTGGGAGATGTGCACTGGTGGAGGGTGGAGGAATGAGTGCTGAAACAAGAGAAAGAAAGAAAAGAAAGAATAAAGAGGGATACTATCTGCAGGCCCAGGAAACAGGAGTCCACATTCCTAGAGGGCACTAGACAGGACTCTGGATTCTAGACCTGGCAATGCCAGCAGAGCGTGGCACCAAGACCAGTCTGGCTGCAGAGTGAGGGGGCTCAGGGAAGAGCCCATGGTGCTCTCCGAGACTGAGAGGTGGCGATGGGGGGACCAGCGGGGGCCACAGTGACAGAGAGAAGACAGGGAGAGCATCCTCACCTGTGGTGTGAAACAACAAGGGGACGCCCCAGATCAAGGGACAGACCATGAGAGGAGCTGGCCGGGAGGGAAAGATAGTGAGTTCAATTCAAGTGAGAGGAGCAGAGTCTTGAAGGCCATTCCAGCAGGAATGCTCATGGGATAGACAGAAGTGTGAGCTTCGGGCCTGGGAAAGAGGCATAGTCTGAGCAGTGGATGTGAGAGGCACACAGCAGTAAGCGACGCCAAGAAAGCTCAGGGCCCTGGGCAGGTTTGGGGGGGAGGCAGTGGAGAGAAGGGAGGCGGGAGAGAAGGCAGAAGTTTGAAGAGCGAGACTAGAGTGAACCAACATAGGCTGTGAGCTCCATATTCACCCATTTTTGCATCCCAGCACCCAGACCAGCACCTGATACTGTCAGCATCCACTCAACATTTCTGGGGATGTAAGAAACCCCTGCTGAGTTACCTACGTTTTCAGCCTTATCTTTTTAACTGCTAAGCGAAAAGGCATGTCAACTTCTTGGTTGAGGCAGCCAGGTGAGCTTGGAGAAGACACTTCAGAGCTGGGGTTGGGCGGATTCCAGCGTCCCAAAGAACATTCTGAAGGGCTGGGCCGCTGGCTCCTCTGCTCATCCGAGTCGGGCTGGCTCTGTCTAGTAACACGCACGGCCACCAATTCCTCCCCCAAGGTCTACAGCACTCACAGTCCTCAGGGAGAACCAGCAGGTCTAAATCTTGGTCGTTCAAAGCCAGCATTTCCCTCAGAATCTGAAGCAATAGCCCAAGTTGCTAAGTCTGAGTCTCTGAAGAAATATTCTCAAAGGATGATGATAGCCAGAGAGGGGCTGTTTCTTCATGGAGGGCTTGCATTAGCCTCGGGGATGGGGGGTGTGCTGGTTAGACCTTAGGAGAAATGTCTCAAGAGCATGTTTTGAAAATACAGAAGGAAGTAGGTGAGGCAATCCTCTTGTCTGGAATAAATGTTTTTTTGTAGTGAAAGAAGGAAAAAAAAAACAAAACAACTTACTACAGTCAAGGTTGTGTGTTTACATGGTGCTGACATTTATGGTCTTGGTATGTACAGTGACCTCAGGACTACCAAAGTGCCCCCAAATTCCCCCACCACACTGAGGCTGCATCAACCCATCCTCCCTTGCCCACCCCCCATTTGGAGTAGTCATTAAAGAGAGAGAGGGAGAGGGGCCGGAGCAATAGCACGAGGTGGGGGAGAGGTGGGGGGCGGGGGGGGGAGGCGTTTGCCTTGCTTTTGGCAGATCAGGGATCGATCCCTGGCATCCCACAGGATCCCTGAGCACCGCCAGGAGTAATTCTTGAGTGCAGAGCCAGGAGTAGTAACCCCTAAGCATCACAATTGTGACCCAAAAAAGAAAGAAAGAGAGAGAGAGAGAGAGAAAAAAGAAGAAGAGAGAGAGAGAGAGAGAGAGAGAGAGAGAGAGAGAGAGAGAGAGAGAGAGAGAAGAGCAATCGTCATATCACAGGCCAGGAAGATTGTGGCTCACTGTGGATCAGACTGAGAACACAGGTAATCAGACTAAGGGCAACCTGCCTTCCGGAGCAGCGTGACCTTCCTGAGGCTGGGCAGCCAACCTTGAGACATGACCAAAAGGTCAGAGTGCCCCAGCTGGAGGACAAATGCATCCATGAGGTGGACAGCCTGCTCTGGGGGTCAGGCTGCTACCGCCCCCTCTCTCTGACTGGGCAAACTGCTGAAGACTAATTCCCTCCCTGCCGCTCTTATGCAAGCGTTTCTTTTAAGGGTTCAAACTAGAAAGCCTTTGGAGACACACACAAACAAGTGGCACAAAAGAAACTGTCACTGTCCTGCCTTTCCTAACGCGGGCGCAAATAAAGCAAGGAACAGATATTACGGTCACCCCCTCCCACACTGGACCCTCACGGCCTGGCCATTCTTTCTCCCATGGTTGCAAAAGGCAGGGAGACAGCAGGGGGCTGATCACTGCGCCCCCTCACCTTCTGACCAACCTGTTATGCAGAAGCTGCAAGTCAGGAAAGGTCTGTGATGCAGCTGTGGGGTTACAGACACGGGGCGTGCTGAGATCACAGATGGAAGGAGCCCCAGGGACCGAGGTTAGACACAGCTGACTACAGGTCAGACGCCCGAGTTCCCCCAACTGCCACCCACACCAGCCACCGGCTTTTCTTTCAAACATTTTTGTTTGTTTGCTTTGGGGGATACCCCTAGTGCGGTGTGTTCTCAGCCTGGTGTTCAGGGGCCCATCCTCCGTGGTGCTCAGAGGACGCTGGGTGCTAGGGAGGAAAGCTGGGGCTCCCACATGCAACTGTCCACTCCAGCCACCGAGTTCTCGCTCTAGTCATCAACAACTCAGGGCTGAATGACCAGAATCTTGACCCAGTTCTTGCACAGGCAAAGGTTGTGGCCTGCGTGTCCCTCTCCCTTCCTCCTTCCACTGGAAGTCTCAGCAAAGCTGCATCTGCCCAAAGATGCATGTGAAGGATGGTCTGAACTGAGAGTCGAGACACACAACAGCCGGGAAACAGCACGTCTGATCCCAGGACTCGTCTTGGGAGATGGCACGTGGCCGCCCACGGTGACGTGGATTCTTCACTAGCTCAAAGCATCTCCATCCTGCCTCCTAAAGGCCCATCAGTTATATACCCCTGGGCAGGGTGAGCTTTCCCGCCTCGTCTGAAAGCAGGAAACAAAGCCACAAGGAAGCACTCTGAGACCTTCCCCAAGCTGGTCAGAAGCTGATTCTTCCTTCTCAGAGGATAAGAGTCCTAGAGAAGCGGCACTGACTCGGGGTCGGAAGAAGGTCCCCAAAGAGCTGCAGTCCCGGGAAAAGGCCTCAGCCTTCACAGTGCTCTGCACACATCACCACCTATAGCTCGTGGGCCTGTACTGAAACAACTGCTGTGGGCCAGGAGATCACCCAGGGGGTCATGGGGCCCTATGGGGTGAGCTGTTTACGTGTCTCCGTGAAACCCCTGGAGTTTCACAAAGCCAGGGTCATGAAGCAATGGCCGTGAAGCAAGTGTCATGACCAGCAGAGCAACTGCTGGGAACACAGGTCTGGCTGGGACTCACCAGCAGGGCTGAACCGTCACCTGTTAAATGCTCCCAGCTAGCCCAGTCTCTCTCCTGACTCGGCATGGCGCTCACTATTTCTCCTCAGCTGCCTTCCTGTCCTCCTGACTGCCTGACCACCTCCCTGTACTCTCCCTCCCTCACCCCCAAAGCACCCCCAGTCTTTGCTCCCCAACCGTCTCTAGCTTCTAAGGAGTCAGACAGTGTCCTAAAGACATAAGAGCTGAAGAATAGGGCTCAAATCTGGGGCCAGAGCCAGAGTGAGCAGGACACTTGTCTTGCATGTGGCCAACCCGTGTTCGATCCCGGAATCCCCATCTGGTCCCACAAACCCACCAGAAATGATCCCTCAGCGCAGAGCCAGGAGTCAGCTCTGAGCACTGCCGGGTGTGGCCTAAACCCTCAACAACTACAACAAAAAGAATAGGGCTCAAATCTCAGCCTTGCTTCCATCAGATCAGGAACAAGTTGTTTTGTTTCTGAACTATAGCTGAGGAAACCATAAAGTGTGTGAGTGTGTGTGTGTGTGTGTGTGTGTGTGTGTGTGTGTGATTTGTGAGGATGAATAAAGTGCGCATACTTTAGTGTGGCCCTTAGCACACCCTCTGGAAAACAAAGTCCCTCCGCTCAGAGGATCATGGCGGCTGAGGTATTTTTCCAGATTAGCCTTAGTCCGCGGATTAGTTGCTTAACCAACAGACAAATCACAGCCCTCCTTTGTATGTCTGCAATGATATGTTATGAAAGACATAAGAGAAAAACCCAGATATTATTCATAGACATATTCTGTTGCATGTCAATGTGCTCCTGATACATTGTTACTTTAATGAATAAAAAGAAACACTTTACTCCACAGCCACCACCATGAATTTCTCTCTTTGGACTTCTGCTTTCATATAAGGTGGGGGTGGGTGGCAATGCGAGAGGTGGCGGGTAGAGCATTCGGAGGCACGATCCACGCCACTCCCCTGGAAACTGAGCTGAAACGGAAGCCAGAGGCTCCCTCCAAAGGTCAGAGGAAGAGAAGGAAGAATCCAGGTAAACAGACCCACAGTGTGTGCCCATTAGCTGCCAAGTCACAGGCCAGCAAGGAGGCACCAGCCGGGTAACTGCCTACTCAGATGGCAGGACGGGGGACAGGCCCAGGTGAGGGGAGGTGCATAGGGGTGCAGCGACCCCGTCTCAGGCTGGAGATTGGGAGCAGTGAGGACGGGGGAGGGGGACCCACAGGGAACCTCGAGGAGAGCAGCAGAGACGCCTCTGCCCATGGAAGGTGGAAGAACTGTCCGCCTCCCACGCCTCCCCACCAGCCTCCGCTGCCCACACTGCTGGCTCCGTCCATGCCAACTTCTCCTCTGAGCCCAGCAACTCAGAGAGGGGCTCTCAGTGTTTGATTTCTGTGTGTGTGTGTGTGTGTGTGTGTGTGTGTGTGTGCCTGTGTGCACGGGTATGTTTGTTTGGTTTTGGTTTTTAGGCCACACCCAGTGATGCTCAGGCGTGTCTCCTGGTTCTGCACTCAGGAATTACTCCTGGTGGTGCCAGGGGTGGAGTGGGGGTGGGGGGGCCATATGGGTTTCAGGTCAGCTATACGTAAGGCAGCTGTCCTACCTACTGTACTATCTCTCCGGCCGGGGCTCTGAGTGTAGGAAACAGCACTCAGCACTACGTCCACCCAGGAGGGTCAGGAATCCCCTGGAGGGCCACCAGCATCAGAGAATCTCATTCACACAAGACAACATGCGTGGGCGAAAAACAGTGTTGTCTTCTCTTGATTTGGGGGTTGGAGGGACGGTGATTTCAGAAGTATCACTCCCAGTGATAGCCATCTGGGCCTGAAGGCTGCATGCCATTCGCTGAGGCCCTGTCCTTGCTCTGTGCTCAGGGGTCAGTCCTGGTAGTACTCAAGGTTGCATATGTTGGGCCAGGGATGGAACCAGGGTTGGTCACAGCAATCCAAGCACCCTAACACTCTTTCTCCAGCCCTGCCATTATTATATTTTTATTATTATTATTTTTGCTTTTTGGGTCATACCTGGTGATACTCAGGGGTTACTCCTGGCTCTTAGCTCAGGAATTACTCCTGGTGGAGCTAAGGGGACCATATGGGATGCTGGGAATCGAAACTGGGTTGGCTGCATACAAGGCAAACGCCCTACCGACTGTGCTATCACTCCGGCCCCTTATTTTTAATTTTTAAAAAAATTTTAATTGAATCACTGTGAGCTAGACCGTTACAAAGCTGTTCATGATTGAGTTTCAGTCATGCAGTGTTCCAGCACCCATCCATCCACCAGTGCACATTTCCCACCACCAATGTCCCCAGTTTCTCTCCCTCCCACACCAGCCTCTATGGCAGGCATCTCTCTCTCTTTCTCTCTCTTTCTCTCTCTCTTTCTCTCACACTCTCATTCTCTCCCTCTTTCACACACACACACAGTGGATTGTAATACCAGCATGTATATCCCTTTACCTACTTTAAGAACTCAGTTCTAGTCTACCATTACTGTTTCCAACTATTATTGTCATACCGGTCCCTTCCCTATCTTACCCACACTCTGTCCACACACATGTGGTAGATTCCAACCCCTGACAACAAGCCCTCCTGGCCTGTGTTTTCCCTGACCTTGGATATTAGTCTCATACTATATTTTTATTTTTAATGAAGGCTGAGACAGCAATGGCCAGAAGAATAGTCTAGCCTTGATGCATAGTTCACAGCGAGCAGCAAGGACTGGCGTACTCAGATAGCACTGAGCAAGTTGAGGCTACCAGTGACTCTGCCACTGAGCTCAAAAGTAGAGAGGAGGGGCCGGAGAAATAGCACAGTGGGGAAAGCATTTGCCTTGCACGTGGTGGACCTGGGTTAAATCTCCGGCATCCCATATAGTCCCCGAGCACCGCCAGGAGTAATTACTGAGTTCAGAACCAGGAGTAACCCCTAAGCATTGCCGGGTATGAACTAAAAAGAAAAAAAAAGGAGGGGGCAGTGTCGCACAACTGGACAAATGATAACAAACCAGACAAAACCAGAAGCGGAATGTTTTAACGGGGACAGCCCCATAATTTGGGGATCCCAAATCCCGCTAACTTTGCCAATTTCTCCACTTCTGGGGACTTCAGGAAAGAGATCTCCTGATCCTTTTGCTATTTTCAATGCCAAGCAGTAAAGAGAATTCCAGAGCAGGCCTGAGGATGTTTCTCTGTTGTGGAGATGTGGACACCTTGGCATGCTAACCTCTGCCCTTGGTATGCTAATCTCCTCCAACCCAAGCCCAAGGAGGGTCAGTTTGCACCTCCCGTTCCTGCTTGTGGAGGAGTCCAGAGCTCAAGTGCTGCCCTGGGACCATGTGAGCAAGTAGCCACCTCTTTGGGAGGCCACGTCCACTCGTGTGAGACATGGCAATGACCCTTCACCCTTGCCTAGCAGGAACACTGCAAACCGCGGGCACACAGGCCACTTCTCACACCTCCTGGGCACTCACAGAGGGAGAAGGTGAGATGCAGAATAGAGTGAGATGGTCAAGGCTCTGGTGCGGAAATGGCAGAAATGAAACATGGCCCAGTCTCCTGGCCCCATGCCCAGTATTCCATGAAATTTCTCACACCTCAGAGCCACAGATCTTGCGGAGCGCCTGCTTCACTGCTGCTTCTCTTGGAACGGACCTTCCCAGCCTAAGGCCTAAAACTGTGGCATTTTGATTTAGTTACAAACCAGAGACATCCCAACATCAGCACCATCACAGTAGTTACGGGCGGAGATTTGAATCCAACAATTTGGGCTCTGAATCCAATCTGCTTTTCCACCTCTATAGACATAGATCCTGGGTCCAGTAAACAGCTATTTGCTAGAATTATCTTACACCGTGCCTAGGGGATGAGAATTCTTACAGCCTCGGACAATTTTCAAAGCCAGGAAAACATCTTTAAATCAAACTAAATCCACTTCTGTCTGCATCCTGGCCAGCAATACGAGACTCCTCCCTCTCCCACCCAGCTAGGTACCCGGCCCCTGAGGCAGAATTTCAAGGTGGACCAGTGTTTGGGTGGGGAGGGCCTCTGCTATTTGTAGAAACTGCAAGCGTGATGAATGCTATTAGTCCAATACTGGCTCCCACCCACTTGCCCCCTTTCCTTCTTCTCTCTGGAAGAGGCAACAGGATGAAGTATCAAAGGGAAAGGAAAAAGTCCCAGCTCTTCAGTCACCCCATTTCACTCAGGCAAAAGAGCAGCTCGCTGGCTACAAGCCACAGTAGCGTGGCGGGGCCGTGACGTCTGGAGACGCTCCGTGAGAGGGAATGTGACTCAACATGAAGCACCCACCACCTCCTCTGCACACGTGGGCCAAGCATGCAACCTGCTGGGTCTAAAATAAAGCAACCAAACCGGAAATGAGGTAGAACACAGAAGTCTCGGGCCAGAGCCATGGTACAGTGGGTAGGATGCTCGCCTGGCACGAGTGGCCCAACTTGGACCCCCAGCATCCCATATGGTCCCCAAGCACCATGAGGAGTGATCCCTGACCACAGAGCCAGGAGTCAGGCCTGAGCAGTGCCACACGGCGTGGTCGCACAACAAAACAGTAAAGTAAAAAACAGATGTCTAGGGGCCAGAGAGTCAGTGGGCTGGCCCTGGATCTGCATGGCCCCGGGAGAGACCCTGGTGCACAGAGCCACAGTAGCCACCTAGTACTGCCAATGAACCTGCCTAGGTGAACCTGCACCGGGATGCGTCTGGATGAGGCTCGGCCGTCCAAATTTTCATTATTTATGGGAGGTCAGATGAGCAAATGAGACGGGGCTGGGAGACTGGAGTTGAAGGGGGCGCGTCTGGGCGCTGCGGGGGTGGGGGGCATCGGGAGTCCAGGCGCCTAGGCTAGGGGCGGGGAGCGGCCTAGGACCTACCTGCTTTCACTGCACTCCTTCCGCTCTCTCACCCGCAGCCACTTGCGGAGGAGGAAGCGCTTGCGGCGCGGGGACGCGCTGGGCGTGGAGCAGTTGGACCACGGTGTGTCCTCGTCGCTGGACGGCGTGATCTCGATGGACGGCAGCTGCAGGGAACTCCTTGCCCGGCAAATCCCGGGCCAGCCCGACCTCCAAGCTCTGCTCTTGCACATTCTTCATGCGGCGCATCTTGAAGCGCCGGCGGCGGAGCGTGGGGGTCGAGGAGCTGGACCACACCGGGCTGCCCTCGGGGGCGCCCTGCGGCTCCGGCACCCGCAGGGCGGGCAGCTGCAGGTTCTCCATCATGTTGGCGGCCGGCATGGGGGCCCCCTCCGGCGCCGCCGCGCTCCGCCTGCAGGCGGCTCCCCGACCCCTGGCCTGGCCCGGCGCGCTGGGCGCTCGGTTACGGGGCCCCGCCGCGGGCCGTGCGCGCGCTCCCCGGCGCCCGCCGGAGTCTGCACTTTGCCGGGAGCCGCTTCTCCGGCCGCCGCCCGACTAGCCGCCCCCGTGGGGTTCGCGGCGCGCCCGCTTGTTTTTCTTCCGCCGCTTGCGCTCGCAGCCCGGCCCCAGGGAGCAGCCCGGCAAACTCTCAGCACTTTGCGCTCGGCAGGGCAGGTTGGGGAGCCGGCTTGGCGCTGCAGGGAGGTAGGTACAGGGCAGGAGGAGGAGGCCGAGGGAGGACAGAGGGAGAGAGGGAGAGAGGGAGAGAGAGAGAGAGGAAGCGAACCACAGGATAAAAGCAACCGGGAGGAGGGGGGGGGCTAGGCGCGGGGAGGGGAGGTCACTCTGCTCCAGAGAGGCCATCGCGGGCAGCCACGGCGGCGGTAACTGTAGCGCGGAGCCCCGCGGGAGGGACTTCACCTCCGTGCCGGCTGCTCCAATCAGCAGAAAGACATCGGAGCACAGAGCAAACTTTCTCCGCGCCAGATTGGCCAGGCAGCCCCCGGCTTGGGGAGGGAGGGTTCAGAGAATCCAGCCCTCGGCGCTCCAAGGCCACCCAGATTATCGGGGCGCAGGGCAGACTCGGGGCCCTGCAGCTGGACTACTTTATCTTAGGGCGCTTTCTCTGCATTTCTTGGGGGGCACAGCAGAGTCAAAGGGAGAAAGCCAGGGTCTGACAGCAAGAGAGGAGCTGCTTCCAAAATGATCAGCAGGTTGGCAGGACAGCAGACAGGACATACCAAGGAAGGACAGACAGTATTCTGAGACACACAGGACATACAGGACCAGCGTGGACAAGGACCCTCTAAAGCCGGTCACCCCTATAATGACGGGGGGCAGGAGACAGTGCCCCCAGCAGCATCCCCAGGGGTCCAGCACATCTCCTTTGTACTCCTGGGGCGGCCACTGCTCTGCCTCCATCTGGTCACACTAACTCCTGATGTCCCTGTTCCATGGAAGCCACAGTGTCCGGGTCAGGTCTCCTCTGCGATGTCCCCTGCACGCTCCATCTACTTCCCCAGAGATTCCCAAGAACTGTTCCCCTCCTGGAGGGTCTCTTTAGAACAAACCACACTAGCAGAGGCTGGAGCCGTCCGTTCCCTGCCTCTCAGCCTCAGTAAACCCAGCACAGCAGGATCAGAGTAGAGCCGGGTCCCAGACCAGGAGGACACAAAACGGCGCCTTCTGTACCACCCACCCCCTGTTTTCTGCACCGCTGCGAGCCCCACTTTCTCTCTGGGAGCCCATGACCGCAGCAACATACAAGAGAGTCACACATGGAGCCAAGTGCTTGGGGAGGGCACTGGTCTTGCATTTGGCCCACCTGGGTTCGATCCCCAGCATCCTGTATGGTTCTTTGAACACAGCCAGTAATGATCTCTGAGCACAGAGCCAGGAGCCAGAGCTGAGCACCACCGGGTGTACCTCCCCCTCCCCCTAAAAGAAACACCCAGTTCCCAGAGAGTCATTTTCCTAATGATCAACAGGAGAGGGCAGCGTGAGGGGGTAGTGGGTTCCAGCACACCCCGCATGGCGAGTGGACAGGAGCACAAGGCTAGCACGCGGCCTCCCAGGGGCCAGGGTCGGGTGAGGCAGGACAGCTCAGCGCCAAGCCCAGGCCAGGCCATAAATGCTCCGGCAGATGGATGCCCCTCTCATTTCTAACTCCAGCTCCGGGTGCTGGCTCTCTCTTGGTGGCTTGTGTGGTTCTATTTTTAACTCCTGCACCTGACTTGGAAAGGAGAGACCCCTTCCCATCAGGTGGCAGGCCTGGCAGGCCGCCTCCTTCCGCCCAGGGAATGTGGAGGGGGCTGGGCTGCCGCTTGGAATCTCAGGAGCTGGAGCTAAATCAAAACTCCTCTGGGCATTGAATTTCTTCCAAGGCCAGCGCCTTGTGGGGAGCTACAAATTCACAGTTCAAGGAAGCAGCCTGCAGCTGAGGGGGCCGCTGAAGCTGGGCACTGGAGACGGAGGGCCAAAGGGCAGCCGGGAAGCTGGGGAGAGCTGTGAAAGCTATAAGCTCATTTCACTTGGAGACCAACCAAATGCAAAGTGGAATAAGAAGGTCCCAGGCCAGACGCTGACCACCTGGGTTTGAGCTGTAGCATCCCTATGCCCCAGGGGGCCTGCCAGGAGGAGTAAGCCTTGAGCACTGCTGAGTGTGACCCCAACACAAACAAACAAAACCAAATTCAGTATTAAATAAAGATGAAGAAGGTCCACCACTCAAGGCCAGCAGACTCTGGGTGTTGGGGAGATAAAGGCTTCAGACAAAGGGCAGGGACCCCAAACTGCAATGAAGGCCACTAGCCCTCTGCCCACCTCACAGCTGGCTCTGGCTGGGGCACACCTGCTGCCCAGGAAGTGGCTGCCCCGGGGCGGAGCCCTCACCACAGTCCTCACTCTGTGGTTTCTGTTTTGGAGCGGCACCAGCTGTGCTCAGGACTTACTCCTGGCTCTGCACTCAGGGATCACTTCTGGGGCTGCTCAGGGAGTGGGGTGGGGGGTTTAGGGGGACACTGAGCCCAAGTTGGCCTCAGACAAGGGACCCTGTCTGAACTCTGCACCTGGCCTCAGCGGCTTTCTCCTGCAGGGCCTTTAAGATGTAACTTTCACCCAGCCCCCCAAGCCCCCCCCACAAAAACACCCTGCCTACCTCCAGCTGTTTCTGTTCGCTTTCACTGTGGTAGTGAATACGGCCATAAATGTCCCTTTGCTTTGTCCTAGCGCACGTGATCTCTCGTGACAAGTCTCTCCCGTTTGTCTTCTGTTTTGTTTGTATAGTCCCTGTAAGAGCCTGGTAACGACTTCCTTTGTTTTGGGGCCACATGCTCAGGGCTTATGCCTGACTCTGCACTCAGGCATCACTCCTGGAGGTGCTCAGGGGACCATATCGGTCGGGTTCTGGGGCTCTAACCCTGGCCAGCCACATGCAAGGCAAGTACCCATTGGATAATCCCTCTGCACCCCCTTTTTGTTTTAGGGTCAAACCCAGAGCTGCTCAGATTACTTCTGGCTCTGCACTCACTCAGGAATTACTCCCTGGTGGTACTCAGGGGGCCATATGGGATGCCGGGGATCGAGTCCAAGTTGGCTGTGTACAAGGCAAGCGCCCTCCCCACTGTACTATTGCTCCTGCCAATCCCTTCCCCTTTATTTGGTTTTTGGGATTCTTTTGGACCACATTCGGTGGTGCTCACAAGACACTCACACATTCTCTTTATCTCTTAGCCACCCAAGGAGTCAGGTAGAGTAGATGTTAGAACCTTTATTTTATAACTGACTAAAAAAGCAGGGTTGGAGTGTTAGAGCAGTGGGTAGGGTACTTGCCTTTCACGAGGCTGACCTGCATTCAATCCCTGGCACCCGTTATGGTCCCCAGAGTTAGCCAAGAGTAATTCCTGGCTACAGAGCCAGGAGGCAGCCCTGAGCATCAGGTGTGGCCCAAATAAAAACTTTTTTAAATAATAAAATAAATTAAGACTGAGCAGTTTATACAAGACCAGAGACAACAATGTCACATCAATGTCAAAAACAGAACTTGAACTTGGGGTTTCTATAGCTGGTGAGTGGTCCCCAGAGTCTCATGACGTGTGAGAGCCCTGGAAAGCCCTCCACACCAGGATTCACAAGCGGCATTTTAGAAGGTGCATCACCTTCCGGATGGCATCTGGCTGTCCAACCCCATATGTTAATTTTCTTCTTCTTTTTATTTCTGTGGCACACCCGGCAATGCTCAGGAATTACTCCTCTAGGTGCTCGGGGGGACCATATGGGATGCCGGGAATCAAACGCAGGTCGGCCACATGCAAGGCAAACACCCTCCCCACTGTGCTATGACTCCGGTCCCCATCAGTTTTGTGATGGAGCCAGACCAGAGTTTCTCTCTAGTGACAGCCCCTGAATTCCTCTCCAAGCCCCACTGGTCCTGTTTCCAACCCACTCACTCTCCCCCCTGCTCCCACATTTGACTTTTAGGAGGCTCCCAGGTTTTGGGGAAGAGGAAACTTCCCTTCCCCTAGCCCCCAATAAGTGGTAGCCTGAAGAGCCCTGCCTCGCTTTAAGTGAAAGGAGCTCAGGTTACTCAGCAACTGGTGTTTATTCTCAGCTGTCCCTGCTCCCCTTTCCTATAGACACAAGACACCCCACACCTGTCTGCTACTTCTGGAGCCCCACAGAAGTATATAGTCCATTATTCAGCCCAAACTTCCAGGAGGTAACTGGAGAGAACAGCAGCTGTGAAGTGTCTGTACCTTCTGAGCACACAGCCCAAGGAGCATTGCCAGTGAAGGGCCACACGTCCCCTGACCCACTGCCCACCTGTCCCAGAGATGGCACCAGCCAGAGTCCCACCAACACGGCTGCTGCCTGCCAGACAGTCCCCAGACGCAGGGTAGGAGTACAGAGCACCCAAGGTGGCCTATGGACAAGGAACAAAGCCTACAGTGGGCATCCATGAATGGCACTCTTGTATCACACACACACACACACACACACACACACACACACCCACACAGCAAGGACGCTGAGAGTAGTATTGTTAACTGGCTTCAAGGACTAGACCAAGGAGCCAGATATGTTCTGGAACTTTCCTTTGTGGCTGAGCAGAGGAAATGAGACAGAGACAAGGCGGAGATGAGGCGGAGAGTGAGAGATTCAGTTGAGGTGATAAACACTGACCACAGCACGGTTATACAGTGGCTTCCTCTGCCCTTCTCAAAGGCAGTCCAGGAGCGACCTCTTTACAGAGACCCAGCCTCACCCTCCCACTGTGGGTCTGCAAGGCTCAACATCTCCTTGCAAACAAACAATTCACCCCAAAGCCAAGTTCCTTTGAAATGAGAGCTGGCCCCAGGCATTTTGATTGCCCACACTAAACCTTTCCCCAAGACCCACAAACATCTTTCAGACCTGGGTTGGTGCTATGAAATTCCAGGGCCAAAATCTTGGGCACAGGATGAGGAATTGAGCATGAAGAGCAAGGGACGGAGAGGAACAGCAGAGAGGGCAGAGCAAGCCACGGAATGGCAGAGAGGACAAGCCACGGAATGGCAGCAGAGAGGACAAGCCACGGAATGGCAGAGAGGACAAGCCACGGAATGGCAGAGAGGACAAGCCACGGAATGGCAGAGAGGACAAGCCACGGAATGGCAGAGAGGACAAGCCACGGAATGGCAGAGAGGACAAGCCACGGAATGGCAGAGAGGACAAGCCACGGAATGGCAGAGAGGACAAGCCACGGAATGGCAGAGAGGACAAGCCACGGAATGGCAGAGAGGACAAGCTATGCAGGACCAGGAGAACGTGCAGTAACCAGGCCATGTGCCTGTGTGAGGCCAACCTGAGCCTGATTCCTGGCATCACCTGCTCCTGTGGGCATCCCTGGCACCACAGGGTCTGGGCAGCATCACGGCCTCTGGCCCTGGCACTAAACTGGCAGCTCAATTGCTGAGAATGGCCAGTGGGAGTCCAGGGCCTCCTGAACACGACTTGATTGCTGCTCAATTTCCCCCAACCCCCACCTCAAATTATTTCAGCTCTTCTTTTAGCACTAATCTGCCCCCTTTCCCCATCTGGGGCACAGACCACCACCCAAGTCGGGGGACCCACTGTTGAATCTGCATGGTCAGAGGGTGGAGGCAGCCTGCTTGCCCCAGTTTAAAGCAAAGCACAGCTGACTGGGCATCAAGGACAGCCTCTCTCGAGAAAAGATGTCTATGGTATTTCAGTCCGGGGAAGGATGACTGGCAAAGGCTCAGAAGGGTGGGGTGAGTGCAAGGCTGACAGAGGGCTCCTGGCGCCTTGGCCCGCTCAGGGGTGAGTGATGACGTCTCTGCAGAACTGTCTCCAGATAAGCTGCCCTGCTCAGACTGCTCATCAAACACTCAGGACGCCGAAGAATGTTTTGCACATCTGGCTGTCCCTGTTCTTGACACCAGTATGTCAAGGAACCCCAGGGAGACATCATCCCTCGTCCTCGAAATCTTCCAAGGACAATCTGTGTGCAAGTCTGGGTTGCAAAGCTCTGAGGTTGCCCCAGCCACTGCCCCTTTTGCCACCCACTCCAGGGAAGGCAGGTGCCATGCGCTGGGGACTCTACTGCTCTTCCCTGATTCGGGCACCAGATGCCAATGACTGGGCGAATAGGCGAACCAGCCTGGGTCTGTTTCTTCCTGGTAAAGGGGCAGTTAGTGTCTCCCCCTGGAGTTGTGCTGAGTGTTAGAACAGAACAGAACACTAAGAACGGTGCTTGGAACACAGTCAAGCGGTCCTTAAACGCTCGTTTTCTAGCCCCATCTCCTTTGCAACACCCTTGTTAGCCAACAGGATGTTCAATTGCCTTTAACTCTGCAGAGTCATTAAACTAGAGCATGGCGGGAAACTCCTCTCTGAGGAAGCCCTGGGAATTCAGGCAGACAAATATGAGCCTATCCGTGCACTGGAGCACGTGGTCTAGCAGGGCAGGATTCATCAAGTGCAAAACATGATTGCCAGCAAGGTGTAAGGGGAGAGACAGAGACAGTTTAACCAGAGAGTGTACCAGGAGACAAGGGTGGGTGCTCACAGGGATTGCACTATTTATTATTTTTGTTTTTGTTAGGGGATGGGTGGCTGTACCTGGTGGTGCTCAGGGATTATGCCTGGCTCTGTACTCAGAGATCACTCCTGGAGTTACTGGGGCACCATATGGGATGCTGGAGAACCCGGGTTGGCTGTGTACCAGGCAAGCACCCTACCCATCGAACTATGGCTCTGGCCCCAGCCATAGGGGTTTCACTTTTAAACTTAAACCAAAATTTCCCAAAGTGGGTGATTTTGGTTTAAACTTAAACCAAAATTTCCCAAAGTGTGCCCTAGGGGTGGGAGTGGGATGCTGGAACCAGCCAGAAACTGGTAGTAGCCTTGGATGCAATTGGTGGGTACTTTCTGCTTATTCACTAAAAGGAGGCAGATTTCCAGGGAGGCTGCTAAGGGTTTGTACTTTTTAGAAAATGGAAAGGTCGGCTATATGGTAGGGGGCATCTGCTTTCAACAAAGGGGTGTGTGGAGATCTGGGGAGAGGAGTGACATTCTGGGGCTGTTCCTAGGACACCGTGTCTGGTCACAGTGTGAAATACACCTGGAGAGACAAGAGGTGTAACATGCAGAGGCCACTGGCAGTTCTCAAGTTTGTGCTTATGGGCTACAGGCACAGCCAACACTTTGGGTCAGGGACAGAGAAAATCTACACCAGAACAGTGGACTTGTGGGATGAGAAGGGCCGGGCAAGGAAAGCAGCACCCCTGAAGAAAACTTAACTCAGATCAGAAGAAAACTAAGAGTGTGATGGGGAAGGCAAGGAGGAAAGGAGCCAGCTCTTACCGAGAGTAACAGTCAACTAGGCACCAGGCTACAGGTGGAACAGCCAGCTCTCACTGAGTGTTACAGCCAACCAGGCTCCAGACAGAACATACAGAAGCCCAGTCCACCCCCGCCCTGTGTAGAAAGACATCCATAGTACTATTTTCCAGAGGACTCAACAATTCTACTTCTTGGTATTTACTCCAAGGGCCCAAAAATTCTATTAAAAAAAAAAACATCTGCACCCCCTGTTTGTTGCGGCACTATTCACAGTAGCCTAAATCTGGAGATAATCCAAATGCCTCAGAATAAATGACTGGATTAAAAACACCCAAAACCATGGCACTGGAAATACTACCCAGCCCTAAGACGAGATCATGTAATTTACTGTTAGGTGGGTGGATCTGGAGATGATGCTGAGTGAAGCTAGTCACGAGAGAAGCAGATACAGAATGAGCTCCCTCACTCCCTCATATGGAGGGTATAAAAAACAAGGTACAGGAACAACGAATGCCCCCCCAAACAACAAAAACTGACAACTGGTCTTTATTTAGTAGGGAGCAATTATAGGGTATCAGGAGGGGGAAGGGTACTTGGGTATACAAAGGGACAATGGTGGGGTACGGGCCTGACCCTCTGGTGGAGGGTGAGATGTTGGAGTGTTTTATGATAAAACTCTGCCATCATCAATATTTTAAAACCTGGTGTCTTAAAAAAAGATCCACTGGATCCACTGTATCACTGTCTTCCCGTTCATCGTCTATTTGCTCGGCGGGCACCAGTAACGTCTCCATATGACCTGTCTCATGCAAGTAGAGCCCAAGGGCACCTGCTTGCTCCAGGAACATAAAAAGCCTCAAACCATTCCATCAGGTCATGGGAATGATTAAAAAAAGATACTCTCTTAAAATGAAAGACTCTCCCAGTTGACAAAACTAGGAAGTGGATGGTAGCACCAATATGAATGAGAGCCTCTTTCAAACTTTAAACTTTGTGCTTTTTCAATTACGTCCAATTCAACCCGATCAATGCTGCACTGAAGTCAGGAAGGAGGAAGGCTGAGGTAATGTCATTAGGTTTTCTAATGAGGTTATTGATTACCTCTAACAGAACCATTTTGGTGGAGGGGCAAGAGAGGACCTGGGATTGCCACAGATTTGGGGGTACTGGGAAATGATTGAATAGAGCCTGCAATACGACAGTGCTCTTTCCGGAAGCAGGCAGCGGAGAATAAGCTACCTCACTTCACTCTCAAATCAGGATTGAACATCTACTGTGCATGAAAGATTCTTCTAGGGCCTGGATTTAGAGTATAAAAAATGATGTGTGTATTAGCCTGGCAAGCTACCCGTGTCGTATTTGATATGCCAAATACCAGTAACAATTATAGACCTCATTCCCATGACCTGATGGAATGGTTTGAGGCTCTTTATGTTCCTGGAGCAAGCAGGTGGCCTTAGGCTCTACTTGCATGAGATAGGTCATATGGAGATGTTACTGGTGCCGCCTCGAGCAAATCGATGATGAATGGGAAGACAGTGATACAGTGATTATATGTGTGTATACACATGTGCATATGTGTGTTTATTGTAGATATTATGTTTCCAGATGAATAAAATGTGACTGTGTAAT
Source organism: Cryptotis parvus (assembly GCA_021461705.1). Taxonomy (NCBI): domain Eukaryota; kingdom Metazoa; phylum Chordata; class Mammalia; order Eulipotyphla; family Soricidae; genus Cryptotis; species Cryptotis parvus. Next base: position 29,455 of record JAJIBD010006084.1, read on the forward strand.
ACCTTTTAAAATCAAGTTCTGGGGACTGGAGCAATAGTACAGCGGAGGGGGTGTTTGCCTTGCATGCAGCCGACCTGGGTTTGATCCCCTACATCCCGTATGGTCTCCTGAGCACCACCAGGAGTAATTCCTGAGTTGAGTGCAGAAATTCACTTCCACAGAAGCATGTACCAAGTGTGGTGTGAGCCCAGAAGAGCAAGACAGTGATTCAGAGAGACGCCCATGGTGTAGAAAGTGGCCCGCCCATGCCGAGGGTCCCAGAGGAGTTGGGGGGGACCCAGGACGGCAGGATTCAGGGCAGAGGAGCCCAAGTGCAAAGGCAATGTGGTATAAAAGATGGTTTGGTAAAATCTGGATTTGCAAAGGGAACAAATGAGATCAGAGTGTTCATCAGGGTGAGGGGTGAGGGAAAAAAAGAGCTGTATCTACTATAAATCTTTACTCACCTATTCAGCATTCTTGTTGTGCTACACTGTAGGTGGTGGAAGATAGCCATGCATAAAAGCCGCTTATAGGGCCGGAGCGATAGTCCAGTGGATAGGGCATTTGCCTTGCACGTGGCCAGCCAGTGCCGGCCCGGGTTCGATCCCTGGAATCCCATATGGTTCGCCTGAGCACTACCAGGAGTAATTCCTGAGTGCAGAGCCAGGAGCAACCCCTGAGCATTGCTGGGTGTGACCCAAAAAAGCAAAAAAAAAAAAAAAAAATAATAAAGGGAGTCTGTACCTAGTGATCTTATAATGCCAAATGACAGGACTGAGGTTTTGGAGATATGGTCCGAGCACTCCTTTTATTTTAGCTTCAATTTTTGGGTCACATACCCAGCTGCACTCAGGATCCTGGTGGTGCTCAGAGGACCATATAAGGTGCCAGAGACTGAACCTAGTTTGGTCGCTTGCAAGGCAAACACCCTCCCCACCGTGCTATTGCTCTGGCCTGAAGTGATTGAATTTTACTAAAATCACATATCAGAAGGATGAAGCTTTGGGCCTGGGAGCTGCTCAATGGTAGTAGATGCGGGTCTCATGTAGGAGAATCTGGGTTCAATTTCCCAGCACCATACACAGAGACACACACACAGTCACACACACAACATACACACCTACTCACACACAACACACATATACTCACACACAACACACATATACTCACACACATAACACACATATACTCACACACACAACACACATATACTCACACAACACACATATACACAACACACATACACACACAACACACACATACACACACATGCACACACAGGTGGTGATACCTCAGTGCTTATGATAAAGGGCTTTGTGTGTACAGACTGAGACTGCAAAGCATTAAAAGCTACTTTGCCTAAAAGGACTCCAAGCTCTAGGAAATTATTAATTTCAAGGGCAAAGCAACCACCCTAGGCTTTTATTTCTAACAGAAACTCAGGCCATTCCACTGCCCTTAAGTCCGAAAAGTAGCTGTCATTTGCAGACTGCCAAGCTAAGACAGTCTGCAGTGGAGATGGAGAGGCAGTGAGCGGCCTGCTCCAACTGCTGCAGGATTCAGTAGAGTTATGCTGAGTTATTACCCTGAGATCTAACGCTAAAATTGTAAAAACAGCCTCATTTGTTTTGGTGGGCTGCAACAGCATGTTTACAAGAACCAGGGGAATATGAGCCTTCAAATACCTTTCAACCAAAAAAAAAAAAAAAGGAATTGTTTTGACTTTAAAGGGATCTGAAAAAAATCCTTGGTGGAGGATGTTCGGGGTCAGCCCTACCATCCGGCTCTGGACAACAGCTGCCACCATTCCCTGAGCCTTTCTCTTTCTATAAGGAATGTGGGTGGAGGAAATAACTGTAAATTATACATTCTGGTAAAATTCTACATTTTATCACAATGAAATTAATATTCACTGAGAACTTATTATGCACCAGACATTATTCCAAGTGATTTGTTAGTATCAACTGAGTTAAAATTAACTGTGCACCTGCCACGAGCACTTGCTTTAATGAAAACAGGGATGTTCCCACTTTTCAGGAATGGTCTCCTGGCCTCTATCCTGGGCCTGTCCTGGTTTTGTTTTTCTTTCATTAGGAGGTCATGCCTGGTAATGCTCAGGGGTCACTCCTGGCTCTGAGGTCAGCAATTACTCCCTTGCTGTGCTCAGGGGACCACTGAGATGCCGGGTCAGCCATGTGCAAGGCAAATCCCTTACCCACTGTGCTATCGCTCCAGCCCCTGGTCTTGTCTTGGTGACAAAGCACCAGAGCTTGCATCCTCCTTAAATGTCCGTTGCATCCAGGAGCTGAAATGTCACCTCTTAGTGTCAATTTAATGGCTGTAAGGTCACTGAAACTGGATTCTGGAGATTGGCCCATGCTGCGTGAGCTCTGAGGGCTCAACACTAGCTGGTCTAGGAACCAGAAAGGTCTACTTGCTGTAAGCCATCCTCTTGCATGAAAATCAGGTTTTTTTTCAAATGTTTGAGTTAGCATGATCCATCATATACTATAAATCATTTGTTTTGCAAAAAGGATTCATCCAACTACGTGGTTTCTTTAGCAGTGAGAACACTGTAATTCAATTACTTGACGTGAGTGAGTGAATGAGGCACACACGCTCGGCATGAGGGAAGTCCCATATTGAATGACACAGACTAAATAAACAAGAAGCTGGACCTAGAACAAATAAACTGAACACAGAACACAGAGAGATCTTATTTCTCGGAAACAAGGACAGAAATCTATTTCCCCCTACTCATGCAACGTGAACTGGCACAGTAGGACTCAGCAACCCTGCCCTGGCAAGAGGAACATTATACAAGCAACAGAATGTGTTTGTTTTCTTGTTTCACCACTCCCAGAAGCACTCATGGGCTACGAGGTAGTCCTTGGTTGTCACGTGGGGTCAGGGATTAAACCTGAGTCTCCCACATGCAAAGCATATCGTGTCCCTGTTGAACCCTCTCCCTGGTCCACACAGGACTTTGGAATATGTCTGAAGTATGGGCCCAAGACCCTTCCTTTTGCCACATTGTCCCACCCAGCTTTATAGATGAGCTGTGGAAGAAATGGATAAATAAATCCTGGACCCAGCTCACAAGGCTAGACTTTTTTAAAAAAAATCTTTCCAGGTCACACCCAGTGATGCTCAGAGGTTACTCCTGGCTCTGCACTCAGGAATTACTCTTAGCGGTGCTCAGGGGACCCTATGGGATGCCGGAGATCAAACCCAGGTAGGTCACGTGCAAGGCAAATGCCCTGCCTGCTGTGCTATCGCTCCAGCCCTCACAAGGCTAGAGTTGACACTGCTCTCTGGAAAGCTAGTCTCTTTAGGTCAAACTCTACCTAAATTACTTTTGGTGTTTCTTTGGTCTCAGCAAATAATTTTTTGAAAGACAAATTGCACTGTACTCCAAACATACCATCTCTGTGCAGGCAATTCCTTCTAATATCCACACAGAGCAAGGATATCTGTGAACACAGTGAATCCAACACAAGACCTTTCTAGCTCTCACCTCAACATGTGAATGTATAGATTTGCAAAAAAGATATAGTAGAGTAATTATTTGTATTAGGAAAGACATTTTTGCTCTACCCAAATTATGTGGGACATTTTCCTAATGCATTTTAAATCCTGCTTTAATTGTACACACTGTAACAACACCACAGCACCAATATATCAAAGGATATATTTAAATAATCAGTTTACATGTTTGCACCCTGTCTGTTCGAAGCAATTATGTGATAATAAGGTCTTAAACCAAGTGGGAAATCTGCTTCAATTAGGCATAGACTAGCAATATGCTACTGCCCCCCAAAATGGCGAGATCCTGTTAAGATTTCCTGAGAGAGGCACTGTATTTCCTTCCTTCCTTCCTTCCTTCCTTCCTTCCTTCCTTCCTTCCTTCCTTCCTTCCTTCCTTCCTTCCTTCCTTCCTTCCTCCCTCCCTCCCTTCCCTCCTTCCTTCCTTCCTTCCTTCCTTCCTTCCTTCCTTCCTTCCTTCCTTCCTTCCTTCCTTCCTTCCTTCCTCCTCCTTCCCCTTCCCCCCCCCCCCCCTCCCCTTCCTCCTCCTTCTCCTCCTCCCTCCTTCTCTCTCTGTCTTCTTTCTTTCTTTCTTTCTTTCTTTCTTTCTTTCTTTCTTTCTTTCTTTCTTTCTTTCTTTCTTTCTTTCTTTCTTTCTTTCTTTCTTTCTTTTTCTTTCTTTCTTTCTTTCTTTCTTTCTTTCTTTCTTTCTTTCCTCTCCCTCCCTCCCTCCCTCCCTTCCTTCCTTCCTTCTTCCCTCCCTCCCTCCCTCCCTCCCTTCCCTCCCTCCCTCCCCTCCCTCCCTCTTTCTCTCCCTCTTTTTCTTTCCTCTCCTTCTTCTCTCTTTCTTTTTTCTTTCCTTCTTTCTTTCTTTCCTTCCTTCCTTCCTTCCTTCCTTCCTTCCTTCCTTCCTTCCTTCCTTCCTTCCTTCCTTCCTTCCTTCTTTCTTTTTTTTTTTTCTTTTTGGGCACACCCAGCAATGCTCAGGGGTTACTCCTGACTCTTTGCTCAGGAATTACTCCTGGTGATGCTCGAGGGACCATATGGGATGCCGGAGATTGAACCCGGGTCGGCCACGTGCAAGGCAAATGCCCTACGTACTATGCTATCGCTCCGGCCCCTGTATTTTCTTTCTTAAGTCTCATAAAAACCCTATGTACTCAGTGTCATTCTCCCCATTTTAGAGCTGGGAAAACAGAGTCTAGAGAAAAACATCAGGAGTCAAGATGTGATTCAAGCCCAGATGGTCTCAATCTCGTTAGTGTTTTCACCACTCCGCTGTATTCTATTTTGATCTTCTGCAAAATATATTTGCAGCCGCCATTCAAAATGTCTCTAGGTCATTTTTGGCCAAGGCCTTGAATTTGTCTTTGTTTAACTGATATGGTAATTTGGCAACTGATAAAACTTTGGGTCCCTATCTAATTATCTTTCTGTCTGTTCCTAAATAAAACCTATCATAAGTTTCAAATCAATTTCATTGAAGATTCCATTTGATTCCAAGATTGATCCCAGGCATAGAAGACACTCACTTTCCCTTTGAGCCACATCACCGACACTATTTTATAAAGCAAAACTTTCTCAGCAGACTTCACTTGTTAAAATATTTGCAATCCTTGGGGCTGGAGCGATAGTCCAGCGGGGAGGATATTTGCCTTGCACATGCCCGACTCTGGTTCATTCCCCGGCATCCCATATGGTCCCCAGAGCATTGCCAGGAGTAATTCCTAAGTGCAGAGCCAGGAGGAAACCCTAACCATGGCAGGGTGTGACCCCAAAAGAAAACTATATGTAGATTTGCAATCCTTTCAATGGCCTGCTCAGGCCAACTAAGCACTTTCTCCCTTGTTTTCTAATTTGCTCCCAAGTGTCTCGAGTACTCTTACCTGTTCCATACTTTGCCTGCAGATCTGAGGTGAGTCAACTAGACTCTACAGGGGTGCAGCCGCTGGGCTCATCCCACTGAGGCTGCTCCATGCCATGCTCTATGTAGGGCTGGTCTGCGCACCAGCAAGGCGCCACTGCCCTCTGCTCCTGGGGCAGCCGCGCTCCCCGATGCTCGGCTGCTGAGTCTGATCCTCTACACCTACTGATCCTCCTAGAACACAAAGACCTTCCAGAGCAGCTTCTCTGAGGTCTGCAGGTTCAAAGTCGGCTTGAAATCTCACAAAGCCAGAGCAAAGTCTTCCTTCTTGAAGGCTGAGTCACATGCTCGCATTGAGGGCAAGGGTGACCCTGCATCCTGGACCCTGGACAGGACACTAAGAGCCCCAAACATAATGAATTCTCCCCCACCCCCCAGCCTCACTCAAAGAACCATCAGTCAGCACTCATTCACCCACTGTCCTCCAGACAGCTGTCCCAGGGACACTGAAACTCTAAGCCCCACCGCCTCTAGCTAGTGTTCCTCTTGTCTGTCTGTCTCCCGTTTCCCAAGCATACACATACATTGCTGGACAACCCCACCCCTGCTTTCAGTGACCAGATTCTGTTCACTCACTATGAATCAGAGCGTCCACCCTGGAGGGGCCATTCTCACACTGCAGTTGGAAGCAGCTGGCCTTGGGCATCATTCCACAGCATCCCACAGGCTCTGAATCTCCGTAGATACTGCTCTTATTTTTTGGGGGAAGGGGTGGTGGAGAGGGGGCTTGGGCAGGGGGCTATCATCACACCAGCAGTGCTCAGGGCTTACTCCTGGCTTTGTGCTTAGGAATCCCTCCAAGCAGGGTTCCGGAGACCTTCTGGGATGCCGGGGATGGAAGCTGAGTTGTCCATGCACCACGGCCAGCTGTGGCTCGGGCCCCAACATTCTGCTCTGCTGTATGTATTTTCACTTCTCTCCCTTTTCTCCTCTAAGCACATCTTCCACATTCATCCAACTCACTCTCTGTTGCGACCAAACCCAACTGCTGGGTCAAGTTACTCACACATTTTCAACACATTGTTTTCCACCTTGAGTCCTGATATGACGGATGCTCATTTTCAACCTCTCTCAGATTCTTTTTTTGTGTGTGTGTGTGTGTGTGCCACACCTGGCAATGTTCAGGGGTTGGTTACTCTTGGCTCTTTGCTCAGGAATTACTTCTGGCAGTGCTCAGGGACCATATGGGATGCCGGGGAATCGAACCCGGGTCAGCCACGTGTAAGGCAAATGTCCTCCCGCTGTATTATGGCTCTGATCCCTCTCTCAGACTCTTAACTGCCACCAAGGGAAGAATCATGTCTTGTCCATGTCTTTCCTGTGGGGTCCAGCAGCTGAGCCCACCCGGAGCAGAGGCTCAGGAAAGGAAGGAATGTGGAGCAGAGCTCCGGCTGGCGTGCAGGGCAATTAGTTTCCAGCCTTGAGCTCACTGGGGATTGCTCCTCTGCAAAGCCCTTCTGGAGAGCGAACAAAGGGTTGTGGTGTGCCTCCGTGCTACAGTGTCCCCAGGGGCCACTTGACCTGATCCTAACTGCTCCAAGGTCACCGTGTTGCACCCAGCCCCCATCACACAGGACCTGGTCTTGGGAGAAATCACCGGGGACTGGGACTTTCGGCCCAGAACATTCATTCCTGATTAACTAAAAGCTCAGGTTTCTTAAGTAAGGGTGTTTGGACTCTGGATCTTTGGGGAGCAATTAGAGAAAGGAAGAAGAATGTGCTTGGAAACAGCTGCTTCTCTATCAACTCCGAGGAAAACACCCTTGGAGTTTTCCTCGGAATTGAAGTTTAACCAGTAGCCTTGCTGTTATTGGTGAAGGCCTCAGCCTGATGGTCCTGCGAGGACAGATTTCATCCTCTTCTCTTGCCAAAACCTCCAGATGAGCCAGTCTCCCACCTCCATGCAGGCTGCCTTGACTTTCAGTGCTACCCCACACTCCATAAAATAACCATGCCTGGCCCTGGTTTCCGGTCCAAAAGGAAACCCTCACCAATGGTGGTTGGGAGGCCAGAAGTGAACCATAATTTACTTCCCCCCAAACATCTCTTCACTTGTGTTTCAAGTGGAAAAGTACCTGAGGGGGTCCAAGCCCCACATCACGAGAAGGAAGCAGGCTGCTGAAGTGATGACTTTATTCGCCAATTCTGCAGTGCTACCAAGAAGCCGTCCGCTAATTACAAGAGTCGCGTGCAGAAACTTACGACCACATGCTTCTAACAGTGAAATGATTTCATCCTCCCTGGGGTCCGTCTACCAGCAGCGCCCTCTAACAGCCCGGTTCAAGACTCCAGTACATTGCCAAAATCATATTGTCTACTTTGATTGACATTTGAGTGTAAAAGTTCCTCTCATAAGTAAGGGGAAGTGAGTTCTTACAGATTCCAGGAACAGCTTGCTTGTTTTCTGTGAGGAATATTACAGAGTAAATTAGGTCCATAGGTTCTGATCTGAAGATAGGGAGGAAATTTTCTTTGAACCAGACAGCATTCAAGTATAATCACAGTAAAGGGCCAGAACAATAGCAGCAGGTGGGGTGTTTGCACTGAATGTAGCCAACCAGGTTCAATCCCTGGCACCCCCTCTGGTTCCCCAAGCCCGCCAGGAGTGATCCCTGAGTGCAGAGCCAGGAGAGAGCCCTGAGCGTTGCCCCTATGGTGTGGCCCCCAAACAAAAAAATCAACAAACAAGTGCAACCACAGTAAGACTAACTGCCATTTGTTGCACGCTGTGAATCCAGTCTCACCTCAAGGAACCCTTGAATCAGCTCAGTGCACTACCTGTTATCCCCGTTTCCAAGAGAGAAAAAGTGAGGCTGATAATGTCACCTAAAGCCGGGCTGGAGAGAGAACCAGACCAATTGATGGCAGAGCTTTTGCTATGCAGGCCTGTGTGTTCTCTGTGTGGCGTTTCTCCGTGCAGTCTTCAATACCAACATCATGGTGCTAAGTCCGTGCCTAACTAGGTAACTCATTCAGATGCTCTGTTCCATGCCTTGACAACATGTGCCATATAGACATGCCATGCAGATTCCTCATAGCCAACACAAGCCTGTGTGAGATTGATTTAAATGTGGCATGTGCACACTGTGGTCCTTGGGGTCCCCAACTGTGCTTACAGCACACCCTCATCTACTTCCTCTGTGATGGGGAGACAGTCTGAGTCAACAACTGCATGCAAGGGGCTGGAGTGATAGTAAAGAGGGGAGGGTGTTTGCCTTGCATGAGGACAACCTGGGTTCCATCCGTGTCATCCCATATGGTCCCAGAGCACCACCAGGAGTAATTCCTGAGTGCAGAGCCTGAGCATTGCCGGGTGTGCCCCCCAAAAAAAAAAAATAAAAAACCTGCAAGTAAGGGTTCCAGAATTAGAATATTTGAGCTCAAATTCTGGATCCACCATTTGCTGTTAATTAATATCTCAGTGTTTCAGTAACTCATGTGAACAACTGGACTGATAACCACAGCGCCTATCCCAAGCTTGCCGTCAGAGAGAAACCAGCTTATGTACTCAAAGCACTGAGCCCAGTCCCCAGCACAAAGTAAATACTAGGGAAATGCCCGTCGTATTGTTTCTGTGTCTGTAATCCTGTGTATACACATCACCGCCTCCTCACGAATGAGACCATGCTTCGGTCAGCATGGGATGTCTGGGGCAAGGCCATACCGTTTACCAACCACAGAGCACCATAAAATCCCACTTTCCCTACAGTGTCAAGGTGCAGCCTGTCCCGGACCCCTGTATCTTTCCAGGAGCTCCCTGCACACATGGACTCTCCCACACATACAAAGGTAGGCAGGTTTATTTTACTTTAAAGCCTGGAGGAGAGAGGGTAACCATTGCACAATGGTGATGATGATGATGGTGATGATTGCTCCGAACAAGAATACCACTGTCTGGCTTTCATCATGGCACACTTCTGTCCTGACCTTCTCCACAGCCAGCATAGGATGCTTCCTTACAGCGGGAAGGGCTATGCCATTCAATCGTCTTCATCTCCACCACACTCAACAGAAGGAAAACACGACAAGGACCAGAGCCATAGGATGCTTGCCATGCACATGGCTGACCCAGGTTTGGTCCCTGGCATCCTACATGGTCTCCAGAGTCCCACCAGGAGTGATCCCTGAGCACAGGCCCTGAGCACCGCTGGGTATGCCTCTCCCAAACACAAAAGCAACAAAAAATGTAAAATATGGCATTTGAATCTTCAATCCAAGCAGATGCTATTTCTATTCCTTTCATTATACAAGCGACTGGTGAAGCTAATGCAATATACGATTACTAATGCCTTAGAAATGCCCAAAGCACAAGCCCTAATCCACTTTGTAGACTAACTGTGTTCAGAATGCCAGGTTTTATATTAAGCTATATATTATAGTAAAAATTGGCTGCAGGGGGAAAATCCTCTTTGAGGCAGAGCTAAATCATTTTTAATTCTTTCTAAAACTTACAAGAGCCTGATGCAAGAGGAAAAATCCAAACAAACCTCGGTACTGAGATGCAATTTAACCGTTGGCTAAGCAAGAAGCTCTGGTCAAGCTGGCTTTGCAAATGGCCCTGCCTGGTGCATGTGTGTGATATCCAGACCTTCCTGGGCTGTCGGGGTCAGGAGCTAACAAGGACTATCTTACTTTACTTGGGGGCCTTGGGGTCACACCCAGCAGTTACTCCTGGCCTCTGTGCTCAGGTTTCACTCCTAGTGGACTGAGGGGACCATATGGTGTCCTGGGAATCAAACTTCGGGTGGGCAGCATACAAGACAAGTGTCCTCCTGGGGTCCTTTCACTCTAACCCCTAGGGACTATTTTAATAGGAAACTAAAAAGCAAGCTTCAGAGTCACTTGTTTCACCACCTCAACAAAGTGACCAAAATTAGGGATGAAATGTCCACTAAGAAGAAAGGAACTTCAAGTCATCATTCAGGTTCGCAGCTTTCCAGAGAGGAAACAGCAGACGGCACCCCTACCCCCACCCCCCATTTCCTCTCTAGTCTATTCCCGGTGGTGCATGGAACATTGCATTCATTCTTGAATTTCAAAAGACAAAATGGGATGTGCCAATGGTCTCTTGAGTTCTTGTGGTTCTCTTTTCCATGCTCCCCTCTCCCCACCAAAGTGTGTTTCCTTAAGTTTGTGGATCTCACCTGCTCCCCCAGTACATGGGGAAAATCATACCAGCTTGCCCTGAGTCTCTCTTGCTGGGATGGAAGAGGCTGTGCTATGGGGTCTCGGTAGGAAATAAGCATCAGAGTCTTAGCTCACACCTTCCCTTCTCCCCATCCGGTCACTCCCCACCATGTCCTTCGACTGCTCTTTTCTCCTTCTCTCCATAGGCATCCCTTTCCCCCTTCCCTGTCTCTTCTCCCTCCTCCTCAGTCTGAACATGTTGGAATCAGAGATGGGGGTGGAGGAAGAGGGTGTCAAGGAGGAAAAGGTGAAAACAGAGAACCCTCTTCTAAAACTTGTGGAATCTTCATCCCAGGTAGATTGGTCTGGGCTGAGAACTCTGGAGCTTCTTGGAATGAGGACGCGAAGCAGAGTCCCCTCTCTGCCAGAAGATGCCCAGTCGCATCCATATCCTTCAGTGTAGAAATCTCCCAGCTCCACAGCTAATCTCAAACAAACAAACAAACAAACAAATGTCAACAACAACAATGAAAGCAGCTAAATGGTCCAGGTGATTGGGTCTTGGGATGGAAAATGCTGGGGCCTTCCGAACAGAGGTGACAGATTCCGGTCTCAGTAGCTCCCATACACCTGACTCTCATCAACCCGCTAAGCCACCAAACCGTCCCAGCGGCATATGTGGCTGCGCAACACCCCCAGAGTCCACAGCACCGACAGCCCATAGGAGCACAGCAAATCTGATGGGACAGTACCACAGAAGACCGCTGAGCTCAAGGGGGCTAAAATAACACCAACTAGCACCAAACAGCTCAGTGCATCCTCAGACAAAACCTTTAACAACATCATTGTGAGCTATAACAACGATCACAAGTTGACTTTATTTCACTTTATTTGAAGTAAAAACAGATTTTATTCCGGGGCTTTAGGAAAAGGGAAGGGGGGGGGAGAGAGAGAGAGAGAGAGGAAGGCACTCAAGAGAGAACACGGGCTCCTCCAAGGGCGAGGGAGCCCCAGGACACACCCCAGCATCAGATATGAGAGCATGAGAGTCCACATTTCCAGAGGGGAGCTGCAGGCTGCCACATGTGCTCAGCCACGTGGGCACAAGCAGCACGTGGGCTCGGGCAGCATATGTGTGCCACAAATTGACTTTAACTGAATTATATTTTGATCACTCCATTTGCCATTTCGTTAAAACAAGGAATATGAAGTAAATTTGTTTGTACCAGGTGAGGGGGCAGGCTTGGGGGTGTGTGGGAAACGCTGGTGGTGGGATTGGTGTTGGAATACTGAACGCCTGAAACAACTGTATTACGAACAACTTTCTAAGTCACAGTGTTATAATAAAAAATAAATAAAAATATAATCTACATTTTATTTTTCATTGGTTCATAGAGGCCCAATGAACTCTAACTCCCTGGTAGTGGGAAGCAAGGTGGCCATCAAGGAGGGTCAGCCATGGCTATGTTACCGACCAAGAAGAAAGGGAGCTGGGAGGCCGACCTCGTGGCACAACGGTAGCGCGTCTGACTCCAGGAAGGGAGCTGGGAGCTCTTGGGAGAAAGACAGAAGGTTCAGGAGTCACCTGCGCTTCCTGCGGGTCTGCTGTGGGGACTGCTAGTTTTCTCTTTGTGTATTCTATTTGCAGGCACTTAAGTCACCAACTCTGAGGACAGAAATAAGGTCTGTTTCTCATAGGTCCATGTTTACAGGAAGCCCTGTTAGCTGCAGGCCAAGGTCCTTGAGTTTCCAGCCAGCCAGGCTCAGATGTCAGCCAGCAGGTAATTAGGCCGTGTTAGGTAACTCAGCACCAGGAGGCCGGCACAATGAGCAGGTTTTAAAAACCAAAGACAGACCACTGGCAATAGTAATCTCATTCTCAGAAGCTCCTGTCTGGTGGCAGGGCAGGAGAAATCAGGCACAACGGAAACAATTAGAAGCATCCCTGCTCCATGTTCAATGTCAAATTCATTGTTCAATGTTCAATGTTCAATGTTCAAGCAAAGAGAATGGGGAATTTCAGAGGCTGACGAGATAACAAGGGCATGTCTACCAAAATATAAACCGTTTTTAAAAAAAAATTTTTGTTATTGCTATTGTTTTGGGCTTTTCTTTGGGGGTGTGGGGCAGGTCACACTTGGCAGTGCTCAGGGACCAAGCAGTGCCAAGAACTGAGCCCCTCCCACATGCAAAATATATGCTAAGCCCACTGAGTTACTGCTCCAGCCTCTAAAGTGGAAATCCATATTTGGGTAACCCTTTATTACTGAAACACTTCTATTTTTATTATACCTATGTTGGATGATAAAGCCTAGCTAGTTTGGGATCTTTTGCTGTCTATCTACAGTTTAAGCTATTTACCTGTTCTTTTTTTTGCTTTTTGTGTCATACCGGTGACACTCCGGGGATCGAACCCGGGTTGGCCATATGCAAGTCAAACACCTTACCCACTGTGCTATCACTCAGGCCCTATTTACATGTTCTTAAACCAGGGTTCATGCTAATGAGATCTCTCTTCTGTGTAAACACTGATGGAGGGTGTGGCAGTTACAAGAGTCATTTTGACTCTGAATCAGTAACTTCTGAAATATTACTATAATCTCTACTATGATTTCAATGTTTTCTAGATTGGGCACAATTCCTCTTAATACCCACTAGTCCCAGGGTGGGACAGTTAGAATTTACCAAGACACTACTACCCTGGCTACGCTGAGACTATCATTTTAGATCAAAGGAAGGTTCATACTAGTTTGCCCTCAAGCAGGTGAGCATGACCCTTTCAGTAAACAGAGGACAAGACACTCAGAATCACCTTGGTGCATAACAGAAAACAGACATTGTCTGTCTGTTTTCTGTTTTCTTTGCACATGGCCTTGCACAGGGCCAACCCGGTAGACCTTGTGGCTACCATCTAGATTGCAAGAAACCCATGAAATTAAGATGTGTTTCAACCCATGAATATACATCCATTGAGATATATTTCTTTTATACCATCTCTCTCCAATGTTTTGACATAAGAGATAATCTATGAGAAAGGGACTAGTCCCTGGCATAATCATCTGTTTAGACCTGAAACAAGTCTAAACATAGATCCTAGGGTGGTACCACCCTACTACTACACCTAGAAACTGATTCATTGATCTTTGTTGACATTACCTTCCCTGAAGATAGGATTACCTTTGGATATATAAGGGGACTGACTTGGGGTACTGGCATCACTTTGGTGGGAGGACGTGGACCCCAGAGAATGCTCTAAATTGTGACCAAGAGCTAGAGGTCTGGGAAATCCCATTATGTTAAATTGCAGTAGCAGAGTTTGTTTCACTGATAATTAGTAAAAGCCTTTTGAAACTGCACTGGATTCCTGAGTTTTCATCTATTCCCAGACAGCTTTGGAGGTAGAAGGGAACCGTTCCTGATATTGTTGGGAATTGAACCAGGATTGGCTACATACAAGGCCAACCCCTATCCCTATACTATCTCTCCAGCCCTGGAAGATCTGTGTGTATCTTGAGCTTTAAAACTAATCTACATCTTTATACATTATACATCCTTATACTCTGCATCTTTATTCTTATGAGTTGTTTTGGGGTGGCTTACAGATACCTCAAATTCAGTCTATCTCTGGGACAGAGAGATATCAGAAACAGATGAGTCTTTGCAGCCAGGTGTCCTGGGCTCGATCCCTGGCTGGCACCACATGGTCGCCTGAATACAAGCACCACCAGTTGTGACTCAGTGTCCCCTACCCCTAAAACAAACAAGCAAACACTACATATTCTATACGAATAACTTCATTTTTGTGTGTGCTTTCAACCAAGGACATTTTCTCTCTAGTAAGTGAGTCAAGCCTGGGTTGTGTCTGAGGTTCTTTATTGTTTGCTTCTTTTGTTCCATAACTTATCTATACCCAGGACTCTGCCCCGTGGGCCCTGGATGGTTGATGGTCTGACATAGAAAAAGACTGGGTCCCCTGGGATGAACCCAGAGCCATGGCAGAGCCTGGAAAGCTACCCGTGGTATATTCGATATGCCAAAAACCGTAACAATAATGGACCTCATTCCCAATGAATGAAGATGTTACTGGCGCCTGCTCGAAAGTTGATGAACAATGGGAAGACAAGTGACAAGTGACAAGTTGGGGACCCCAGAGGCTCCCTGACATACCTATAATACCTATATTATACCTATTATACTATTTTTTATTAAAAAAAACTCTTTTCATTATACCACAGCAAGGGATGTAGGACAGACCTAATGCTGCTTTGGAGATGAGAAAAAAAATGGATCAGAGAAATTATATGATTTGCACGAGTTCCATAGTAAGAGGCAAAAATGGGATTTCTAGCTATAATTATCAAAAAAAGGCTTGTTTGGTGGTGTATAGATAAGATAGTGAAGGTGTGCGTATGGGTGGGGGAGAACCTGGTACTCAGTTCCAGTTCAATGGTCTTTTTATTTTTTTGCTGTTTGGGTCACACCTAGCAATGCTCAGGGGTTACTCCTGGCTCTGCTCTCAGGAATTATTTCTGGCGGTGCTTGTGGGACCATATAGGATGCAAGGGATAGAACCCGGGTTGGCCACACACTAGGCAAACACCCTACCTGCTGGACTATTGCTCTGGCCCCTCAACGGTCTTTTTGTACTACTTAAAAGACCTAGATAACCAAATTACATAATCAAACGTCTTCTCCAGCTCCAGGTAAAGAGAACTCTCATCAACATTGTCTCTGGATAGAAAACAGGTAAATTAAAAACAGGACAGGTAGGGGCGGAGGGAGGAGCTCAACAGGCTTAGTGCTTTTGCACACATGCCACCTTCATCTCCAACACCCACACAGTCACCCCGCCACCCCCATCCCCAGAACTACTAGGGACTCCAAGCACAGAGCCAGGAGCAAACCCTGGCCAACACCACCAAGTATGACCCAAGAAGACAAAAAAGAAAAACAAAATAAAGGAGGAAAAAGGGTCTTGCTGGACATCTCAGTCCTTGCCATTTTACCTAGTTCTTTACGACACTTCACTTGATCACTTGAATCACTTGAATCCCGTTATTCATCGATTTGCTCGAGCGGGCGCCAGTAACATTTATGACACTAAATACTCAATTTTACCTAGAGGTTACAGGAAGGACATTCTGCCACCAGCTGCAGGGGTTAGTCTTAACTAACCAGTTCTTCTAGGCCTTAGAGGATTGGCAAGAGTCTACCAAAAGGCAGAACAGATGTGCATCAGTGTTAGGAGACGGGGGTTATTTTGTACCAATTCACACCCAACTACTGCCACGTTTTCTCATCCCTCCGGTTCTTCTGCATGATTATAACTGTTCACTCGGTGCTGCTGCACTTAGGAAAGCGTGTCAGGCTGTGTCCAGCTGCCCTTTAGTAGCCTCTATTGGCTCAAAGGCGTGGGGTGAATCCTAAGAGTCTCTGCTCATTGCTCTTAATTTTCTTAGAAAGCAGCATCCTGTCATGTGCCACTCATTCACACACACAACCTGTCCAAGCTACTCTGAAGAATAAAACAGAATTAAGATCCCTTGGGTAGGCAACTCTTGGCTTCAGGGTTTTCTTCATGACCTACACACACCCTTGTGTCTTTGCTGAGTAACAGAAGCAGCAGAGGGAGCAGCTAGCTATGGAGCTAAAGACATCCCCAAAGGACCAGTGAACTCCCATTGGGGCTCTTTCCAGAACAATCTGCCATTCTCTTAATTTTCTAGTAGACAGCCTTAGTGTCCTGGTCATTGTTGTGAGGTGCTAGAATAACTTTAGTCCAGAAAGGCCAGTAAATCCTAAAAGTATATGTAGTAAAAAGGTTACTCTTAGTTTGAACTCACAATGAGGCTAGTGGTCAGCTCCCACTAACCCCAAAATTTATCCAAAAGTCAACAAAAGGTCACTTTCCTAAATCCCATTCACAGAAAAATATATATTGTCTCATTTGCAATTGTCACGAGTATGACCCCAACACCTAGAATTCTTGCCTTTCTCTGAAAGAACAGTCTCTGTATCTTGGATTCAGGACCCCACAGAACCATCTTGGAGACAGCAAGATATTTGCCTGCTCTCAAGGGTGAAACCAAGACTGTGAGCTCCTGGAAAACAGTGGCTTTACCTGGATGAAGGCTACACTGGCAGCGCCTAGTTCAGGGCCAGCTGTTTAAACATGAATCAATGCATGGACCAGCACATTTAATTTCAAGAGATGAAAGAGATCAGTCTCAATATGACAAATTGTGCATTTCTCTGGCATTTGGAAAATTGGTCCAATTTTTTTTTGAAAAGAAACCAATCTTGCTTAAAAGTGCCAAATTATAACATAACAAATGGCCAATCACTGGGTGATATAGACTAACATAGGTTCTTAATGCCTTCAGGTATACAGGACAGTTTCAAATTCCAAAGTACCCACCATTGACCTAAAGCTTCAATTTCAAGCAAATTGGTAGCCAAGACTCTACAGATTATGTTTTATTCATCTCTTCCAATAACAGGGGCGTCCTTGGCCTACAGGTTTGAAAGGTGCCAAATGAACGAGGGTGTCCTTGCCTATAGATCTGAAAAGGACCAATCCATTCCTGAAGTCCTCAAAGGATGCTTCTCTGTTCTGAGAACAAGACTAGAAGTGGATTTTTTTGAAATAAACCAGTGGACGATCTGAGGTTTCAAGAGATCCTGGGGGGGGGGGAAGTCAGAGGGAAAATAATTTCCACTCTAGAGCATTCATATTTCCATCTATTTGGGCTTCTTGGGTAAAGTTAGCCTTCTGAGTAGGAAGGACTCGTGAGAAGTCTCCAAATATCCAATCACTCCCATTCTGTCACTGCATACTTAGGGATAGGAACGGGGTCCAATTGCAAAAGCAATACTCTCCTCTCAATCCCACAGAAGGTTTTCATGTCTTTGTTTTGTTTTCAGTGTGGGACAGTGAGATAAATAGGGATTTGAATGGTAACAGTCACACATGCAAAAATATTAATGTTAGCTCTCAGATATCTCAAAAACAACCAGAGCACTGTCTGAAACATCAATGCACCAGAGAAAGAATGAGTGACAGGAAGAGAGAAAAAGAAGGAAAGAAGGAAGGGAGGAGGGAGGGAGGGAGGGAGGGAGGGAGGGAGGGGGAGGAGGGAGGGGAGGGAGGGATCAGTATCATCCTAAGGAGAAAGAGGAAATCCCTGACAAAAAATCATGGCATTTGGGAGAGACTCAACTACTTCCTTGAGAAGCTATGAAAAACAGGTTGTTGGATGACACGGCCAATCTAGCTTGGGATCTTTGCTATTAAGCTATTTACTGTCTTTAAGCCAAGGTTCATGCTAATGAGATCTCTCTTTTGTCTAAACACTGATGGAGGGTGTGGCAGTTACAGGAGTTCTTTTGACTGTATTAATAACTTTTGAAATATTATTATCTCTACTATGATTTCTATGTTCTCTAGATTGGGAACCATTCCTCTTAACACCCACTGGTCTCAGTGTAAATTTGTAAATTAGAATTTAGTAAATTAGGACCGAGTAGATTAGATTTCCCAGCGGGAGGGTTTACCTTGCACACAGCCGGCCTTTGCGACTCCAGGTTACGATCCACCGGAGGAGGGGGGGGGCACCCGGAGGGGGGGGGGCCCCCCCGGGCGGTCCCATATGGTCCCCCGAGCACCGCCAGGGGAGTTCCTGAGTGCAGAGCCAGGAGTAACCCCTGAGCATCGCGGGTGTGACCCAAAAAGCAACAAAAAAAAAAATTATAAATTAGAATTTAGTAAATTAGATTTTACCGAGACCATCCCTGCTACTTTGAGACTACCATTAAGATCAAAGGAGGGATCATATTTGTTTGCCCTCAGGCAGGCTAGCATGACCCTTTCAGAAAACATAGTATAAGACACTCAGGATCACCCTGATGCAGAGTAGAAATAAGAAGGAACTTGTGGGTACCATATAGATTGCATGAAGTCCATGGCCTGAAATTACTATGTATTTCTCCCCCATGAATATACATCTACTAAGATGTATTTCTTTATACCAGCTCTCTAACCCCAGTGTTATGATGATGTAAGAGATAATCTCTGGGAAGGGACTAGGCCCTGGCATTATCATTTGTTTAGACCAACCAAAGGTGTGCTATCACCTAACATCTACACCTAAAAGCTGGTTCCTAGACCTTTGTTGATGTTACCCACCCTGAAGAAAGTCTATAACTTTTGCACATATAAAGGGGACTGATTGAGGTAGTTCCATCCGTTTTGGTGAGAGACTTGGGTCTAGGCACACGGTCTGAGGTCTGGCCAGGAGCTAGAGGTCTGGAGAATTCCATTATCTAGGATTGTAGTGACAGAGTTTGTTTTATTATTGGTAATTAGTAAAAGCTTTTTTGGATCTGTGCTGGACTCATGAGTTTTCATCCTTTCCCACCGCCTTGGAGATAGAAGGGAATTTGTTTACTGATATTGTTGGGAATCCCAACAGCTCCCCGACACAGGTTGAATCTCACTGAGTTTAACACAGAAATGCTGCACATTCCCTAACCCTAACCTAACCCTAAACATGGCCCTAGCACAAGCTGTAACCCTAACCCTAGCTGAAACCCTAGTCAAAACCCTCAACTTGCACCTAACTCACGGTAAGTCTGGCAACTTTAGACAAAGAAGCTCAATCTGCCAATATTATAATTTGATAGTATATTTTTCTACAGATAAATTTTAATTTATGAGACCGAACACAGTAAAACACACTGACACTTGAAAGCTCCCCAAAATATCCCCAAACCCAACCTGAGGCTAATCCAGTCATTGAACTGGGACCAACCCAGAAGTCCAGAATCATTCAAATTAGCACAAATATCAAAATCGCCCAACACTTTACTTTGCTCTTTATCTTAGATCACAGCAAACATTTCCATCTAAACCCTGCACGTTCCATAGCCCTAACCCTGGCTCTAATCCTCATCTTGCACCTAACCCATGGTATGTCTGCCCGTTCTTCAGGCACTAATGCCTGAATATTGCCTCAATATGCCAATATTATAATGAGCTTTCTAAACATACATTTCAAAAAAAAACATTTCAGTTTATGAACTGGGCCCAACTCAGCCCAGAATCATTCAAATCAGTCCAAATATCACAATCGTCCAATGCTTCATTTTGCTTTTAATCTTAGATCACAGCAAAATTTTCTTTCTAAACTATGCACATCCCTAGCCCTAACTCTAGACCTAATTCTTATCCTTACTTTGACCAGTGGTAAATTAATCGAATCATTGAATTGGACTCAACCCAGCAGCACCAGAATCATGAGAGTTAGCTCAAATTTTACAATTGCTCAACATTCCTCCCGCAACCCCAGCATATGTGCCTGTCAGTCCCAAGCACTACCAGGATTGACCTTGGTGGCCACTAAAATTTCATAGGCGTGTCTCCAGTAACAACTAACCAGAAAATATTTGGTGGGCAGCACACCTCATGATACTCAGGGTAACTCCTGGCTCTGCACTAGGAATCACTTCTGGCAGTGCTCAGAGGACCATATGGGATGCCGGGGATCCACCCCCAGGTGGCTGTGTGCAAGGCAAATGCCCAACCTGCAGTACTATCTCTTAGGCCCCATAACATTTTTTAAAAGAAATACATTGTGACTCAGTACATATCCCCTCCACACCCTCCTCTCTCTCACACCCCCAGAGAGAAGCTCACACCTGACCCCAGACACACCACACACACACACACACACACACACACACACACACATACACTCATGTTCCACAGACCAACAGTCACCTTCTCCCTGGCCCTCGTCATTGTATCCTTTTTTTCCCTAGCTTTTAGCAGCATTCTGTTGATAACTCACAAATTTACCAATTGGAACTTTAAAATACATTCTATTATGGCATCTTGCCGACAACATAATTTCCTCTGGTGTGACAAGGTTGGAGATCTCCAGAATCTTTTCCCAAAGGAGAGAACTTGAGTAATCAGCTTTGTGGGAGCCTCTGGCCCAAAGATCCCAAGGTCAGTCCTGGCGAGATCCCCTACCGTCAAGCCTCATTTCACCAGGGAGAGCTCTAATTCTAGCAACCTCCCTCCCCCAGGGTGACCACAACGGTGTGCTTCTGAGGACAGACCAGGGCTCCTGGCAACAGCCTTGTCCTTGCCCTTGACTGGCTCTGACCCCGTTAACAGGGCTTTGCACCCCTTATATAAAGGATCACGCTCTTATCTCTCAGGGCCTGTCTCTGCTTCTCTCTCTCTCTCTCTCTCTCTCTCTCTCTCTCTCTCTCTCTCTCTCCTGAAAGCCGAGGAAAGGTTAGAGCAGAAGCCAAAGGGGGACCACAGAAGGGGGAGAGCAGGACAACTAGCTGACCTGCAGCCATGAGCTCTGGGAGGTGTGGGCAGACGGGTGTTCAGGAGGGAAGCGCCTGCTTCTGCCTGTGCTCCCAGAGATATTGTCCTTTCTCCTAATCCCAGTCTGTCTGTGGGTTTGTTGGTCATGCCAGGGCTAGGACCCTGATCTCCGACCTCATCACTGAGCTACAACACAATTGATTTGTTTCGTTTGTTTTGTTTTGGGGGCCATTCCCAGCTGTGCTCAGGGCTCTGTATTCAGGAATCACTCCTGATGGACTCAGGAGATCACAGGGGATGCTGGGGATCAAGCCCAGGTCCACCGTGTGAAAGGCAAGAGCCCTGCCTGCCGCATTATCTCTCTGGTTCTCAGAGTTACAAACCACTTGGTCGTATCTTCGCCCACTCCTCTATGTCCTTGGCTCCAAAATATTCTCCCTGTCTCCCCAGCTAAGGTGGTAGAAAAGATGGGTTTCTGGCCTATTTCTCTTTCAGCAGACAGATGGGAACCTTCTACTCTGACTGGCCTCTCTTTTTCTAATGCTGAGAATCAGCAGGATAGAATTTGGCAAGGAGGACGCTTTGTGGCAGCCAGGGTTGAAACCTCCCCATGGCAACCTGGGCACATTCCCACGATTCCCTGACACGGGCGTCATTTCCAGGACTGGCAATGCTGCCCTGCTCACAAGCAGCTGCAAACCTGCAGGGGCCCAGATCCTTACAAATGAGTCTCATCCTGGCTGCAGGGCAGAGAAGTGAGGGCCCTGAGCCAGGAAGAAACTGAGATAATGGTCCCCATATGTATTGGCATTTTCAGACACTCTCAGAGACAGGGTTTGAAGGTTGTAGGCCTGGGGATATGCCCAGGAAAATGGAAGACAGGAGCGATCTGGGAAGCAGAAGGGCCCCATCCTGACCTCTACCAATGTGCTGTGTGAGCCTGAGTCAGCCACTGTACCTCTCTGGTTTGAGCTTACCTCACCTTTTATTTTAATTTTTGGTTTTGGGGACTTCAGGACTTACTCATGGATCTGTGTTCAGGGATCCTTCCTGGCAGGGCTCAGAGGACCATATGTAGTGTCGGGGATCAAACCTGGGTGGATGGTATGCAAGGCAAATGCCTACCTGCTGTACTAACTCTGCTCCCAGACCTCACCTCATACATAACAAAGGATAAAAGAAAGTGAAATTTAATGGATCCACGATGCCTTCAGTAATTCCATGGATTAGTTCACTACCTGCAAAACTACAAAGAAAAGGAAAGAATTAAGCTTTCATCCTTTCTTCCCTGTATCAGGCCTAGATAATTGAATTGTTACTGGGGCAAGCACCTCTTTGTAGAAGTATCCTGCCAACAAATGAAAGAGAAGTGAAGGGTCAGGAGAGAAAGTTCCACATGCCTTAATTTAAATTCCAGGCTGCCGAGGGCGAGTCCTCATATTCCACCCTTGCACCACACGATTACCTGAGCAATGCCGTGTGCAGCTCTGGTGGGTGCCTTGTGCAATCTCACCTCTCCAGGCCCAAACTCCGGGTCTTCGTGTCCACATAGTAAGGTCAAGAGTGGCCAGGAGTGGCCCCTGGGATCCCCAAGCACTGCTCCGGAGGTTCTCCCAACTCCCATGAAAGAAAATTATGAGGACTAGGAGGTGCTCTTTGCCACAGGGTCACAGCTGGCTGTTTCCATGTGCTGTGTGAAGAAGCTACCAGGACACGTGCCACTGTTCAAGCTCTGTATGGGCTCTCCAGAGGCGGATGGCCCTGGCTTCTTGGGTCCCTGGGGAGGACGGTGTATGCACCATCCCGATCTGGGAGTTGTACAGCAGTGTCAGGATTCTCAGGGTGGGGATTTCCAGGAGAAACTCCAAAGTTTCAGGGAGAAACTTTACCTGGAAGTCTGCCTTGTTTTTTTTTGGGGAGGGGCTACATCTGGCAGCTCTTAGAGGACCATATGGGATGTTGTGGATTGAGCCCAGGTTGGCCACACGAAAGGCAAGTGTCCTCCCTACTCTTCTCTCACTCTGCCCCTTTCTGGGCTTCTGAAGCCAGCAGAGGAAGATGGGGCATCCTTACCACATGGGCTGAAGCTAAGTCTCCTCTCCAGTGATTCTTCAGACAACTTCAACTTTCCTAAAGATGGTATGCAAGCTATGCAAACACACCAGGTCTCATCTCTTATCTCTAAACAAAAGATAAGAGAACATTCCCCTTCCCAGGGTTTTCATGGAGATAGGTGAGTTCACAAATACAGCTGGCTTCAACATTGCCTGGTATATTGTTTTCAATAAGCTGCTGCAGACTTTCTGAGTTCAGGTGTGAAATCCTCCCCTCTGGGATCAGGTGTGAGCTTCTCTCTGGGATCAGGTGTGAGTCCTTCCCTCTGGGGTCAGGTGTGAAATCCTTCCCTCTGGGGTCAGGTGTGAGTCCTTCCCTCTGGATTCATGTGTGAGTCCTTCCTCTGGGGCCAGGTGTGAGACCCTTCCCTCTGGTTTCAGGTGTGAGCTCCTTCCTTCTTGATTAAGCAAACTTGGAGAAATTCCTTTCCCTCTTTCTACATCTCTGTTGCTTCATCAATAAAATGAGGCTGATACCTCATTTACTACCTAATAGTAGCCAGTTTGCTGGATTGGCGTGAGTATGGAATGAGATGATCCCAGTGAACTTTCTGTTAGTTCACAGGTTTTTGTTAGCTTTTATTTGTCCTCTGGGGGCCAGAGCAATAGTACAGCAGGTATAATATTTTCCTTGCACACAGCCAACCCAGGTTTGATCCTCGGCATCCCATAGGCTCCCCTGAGCACCGCCAGGAGTAATGCCTGAATACAGAACCAGGGGCAACCCCTGAGCATTCCTCGGTGTGACCCCAAAAGCCAAATAAATAAATATTGGTCCTCTGGAGTGATGCTGGGGGACAGCAGGGCAGCCCGGTCATCCTCAAGGCCTTGTGCTTACCAGTCCTGGCTCCTGTCCCTGAGATGGCTCCATGGCCCGGCAAGCACACATTCTGACTCACATGAAATATTTAATAAATATTTGCTCTTTTTCTTCCCACATGCCAGATAAGGAGCAAAGTCTTGCCTTTGATTCTCCATGAAAAGGAGAGTAAGACACACTAGCTACGCCAGCGCTGACATAGGCTACACACCCTTGGAACCGACTCCTCATCCCCAAGCACAGAGACTCTTGCGTAGATCCATGTGACAGCACCACTGAGGGCTGAAGGATAATGCGTCCCTCTCTGGGTCCATTACCTCCCAGGGACAGAGCATAGGGGACACAGGGCAGAGCGTTTCTAAGTCATCAGAATGGACATAATGAAGGGGAGCTGGAAGAAAGATTTTTCACTGGACAGGTGGTGAATAGGAGGAGGAGAGCATGGCAAAGAAGAGAGAACTTTCTTCTCCCCTCAGTGAGGTCTGTTCACCCACATGGCCTCAGTGCCCAAAGGCCATAGCACTGGGAATTTGGAATGACCACACCACCATCACGAGGAAGTAATAGAATTATTCGGGTAAGAGGATTCTCAGGGTCTTTTACTTCTAGTCATCTTTTCTCTGTAATGTCACTGGACTGTCTCAATGACAATAGTTTGTTCAGAGAGAGTTTAATGGGAAACTATCTTCCACAGGTGAACTGGAGTCAGAATCCATGCAGCTGGGTCTCTTCACCGCCCTACCTGGTTTCCGGTTGAGTACAAGTTCTTTCCTTTAGGCTCTTATTGCTATAACCTTAGAACCTTCAAAAATACTGATGTAGGGATTGGAGAGCTAGTGCAGTGGGTAAGGGATCTGCCTGGCATGTGGCCTACTCATTTTTGATCCCTGGTCCTCCCTATAGCTCCATGGGCTGCCTGGGATGACTCTTGAGCTCAGCAGGACGTAGTCAATCAGGTACCAAACAATCTTTTTTTTTTTTTTGCTTTTTGGGTCACACCCGGCAATGCTCAGGGGTTTCTCCCTGGCTCTGCACTCAGGAATTACTCCTGGCGGTGCTCGTGGGACCATATGGGATGCCGAGGATCGAACCCAGGCCAGCACAGGCCAGCCTGTGTGCAAGGCAAATGCCCTACCCGCTGGGCTATTGCTCCGCCCACAATCTTCTTGTTTGTAAATGTTCATTGCAACCACAGGAACATAACCTAAGTGCAAGTTACATTTATTTAATGTTAATTAGTCCCCCACCTGACAAATCTGACACTTACTGTTGGCTGTTTTTGTAGAAAATCATACTCAGTTTCCATTACCAAAAGGATATATAGAAAAGTGTTCTCTTCTTAATCACACCTACTAATTCTTAGTAGATGAGCAATAGGATCTCCATGAGTCCTGGTTTTCATAGTATGGGGGTTAAGGCTCCTTGCCTTGATGCCACTAACCCAGGTTTGATCCCAGCACTGTGCCTAGTTCCCTAAGCACCAGCAGGAGTGAACACAGAGCCAGGAGTAAGCCCTAAGCACAGCTGGGTATGGCCCAAATTCCCCTACTGAAAAAGAAAATTCTGGTTTTCTGAAGTTAGGAAATACTTTAGTTCATAACCTTGGTTTGTGCATAATTGCTAAGAGCAGCTCTCCTGAAATTTGGATTAAAAAAGTTATCGGATCCTCTTAGCAACAAGAAACATTTACCTTCTTGAAAATCAAAGGGCAGAGAAGAATAAGGATGGTGTTATCAAAGTTTCATTTTATGGAGACTCATCAGGCAGCTCTATGGTATTTGCTTTTGGAAGGGAATAAATTAGATATGGGGGCAAGGGCATTGGAGGTTGTTGCTTTAATTTAGATAAAAGTCAAAAGAGATCCAAGAGAGCTGCTGGTCACTGCTGCCCACCTCTGGAGTCAGCCTTGCAGAGACCTCTCTGAACTGAATTGGACTGGCCTGTGTAAACTACAGGATATGGCAGAAATCCTCCAATGGACTTCTGCCATCAGCTCACAAGACACACTATGACTTCCTCTTTGCTCCCTTCTTGGATCACTGGGGCTGGGAGAAGCCAGCCAACATCTTCTAAGGACCTGCATACATATAGCCTTGTGGAAAGGGGCATGTTGCAAAGAGCTGACAATGCCAGCCTCTCCTCTCCAGCTCATATCTGACGTGCCAGTGAGTGCGCCATCTTGGATCACAGTCCTGCAGCCCTAGACAGCTACAGCCCCACTGCAAACAACTCCTGAGAGAACCCGAGCCAGAACGTCCTGGCAAATTTCTCCTAAATTGGGACCCATGGAACCCATATGAGATTAAATTGTTTATTATTATTTTCACCTGCTGGGCTTGTGGCACTTTGTTACTCAGCAACTAATAGTCCACCTCAGACATAAAGTGGAAAAGAGAACAGTGAATCACACAGGCAAACCCAGAAAGGCTGGTATTTGGCGCGGCCCCCCAAATTAACTCCTCTAATTAACAATGGAATATTGATAAAATTAATGTCTGAGGCTTGGTTTCCTTCTGCAAAATACATGGGCCAGCCTAATGATTTTCAATTTCTTTTACAGCACTCAAATGAAACAGTTCTATCACTCTAAAAATATACTTATTCGTCATAAGGCAAGGTTTAGAAATCACATTATTTAAAGAACTCTGTGTCTCTGGCTCACCCTGTTCAACATCCTTATCAACAACTGACTTAACTACATTAAAGCTTTTTTTCTCTTTTGGTTTTAATTTCATTTTCGTTTGGGAGCCATGCTCTGTCATGCTCAGGGCTCACTCCTGGTGACCACATGCAGCACTGGAAGTGGAATCAGGATCAGCCACATGCAAGGCAAGTGCTTACCCCCTGCACTACCTCTCTAGACCCTGAAAACATTCTCTCTGTCTCTGACTCTCTCTGTCTCTGTCTCTCTCTCTACCTCCCTCCCCTCTTTTGAAGTATAACAAGTTTATACTTTTAACACAGGGAGTACAGAGAGAGTAAGATAATGTGCTCAAGAGAGAACACGGGTTTCTCCAGAGTGGAGAGAGCCCCAAGCACACATCCCACCTGAAAGCATCCTTATTGAAACCAACAATGATAAGAAAGTGCTTGCAGTGGTTGAAAGAACACACCTCAAAATATTGGGAATCCTTGAAGAATGTCTCAAGTGTAAAAATGCAAAAATGGAATTCAGACTCAAGGACAATCTGTGAAGACCTAAAAGCGCTATGTCTAAAGCACAAAGTGACAGGAGTGACATGTAATATCACTCTTATTATATCACTATTATAAAGGGGTGAGTAGTTGCCAAAAAATGGATTCTGCCTTTCTTTATTGGATTTATGAGCCAAACAGTCACCCAGGTACTGTATACTAGGCATAAGAAAGACTAAGACACAGACTTTGGCTCCATTTATAGATTTCTAAAATCTAAAAAGCAAGCAGGGAGAAAACCCCAATTCCACCCTTGGTTGGTGAGGTCACATATAAATATGGCGCCACGATGCCACTGCTCTATGACAAACTAGAGTTAGATCTGAGAAGCTTACTGGAATGGATACATTTAAAGTATTCAGAACCAACTAACCCTGCTTAGTGGTTCCTCTCTGTCCTGTCCAGGGAAAAAAGAGACTAAGATTTACTCTTGTGAACTTAATACAGACTTTTATTATTTTTTTTTGCTTTTTTTTGGTTCACAACTGGCAGTCCTCGGGGGATATTCCTGGCTCTGCACTCAGGAATTACCCCTGGGGGCCATATGGGATGCTGGGGATCAAACCCGGTTTGGCCACATGCAAGGCAAACGCCCTACCTGCTGTGCTATTGCTCCGGCCCCTTAATACAGACTCTTGTAGACATCAAGACAAAGCAGTCAGGCAAAGAGGATTTGGGAAAGACAAGTAAGAGTGACAAGGGGGCAGGAGAAGACTCTGGAAACTCCAAAGTCAAAGGTATGTGACCTGAAAATCAAATACCTAGGAATCAGCTTAACCAAGTGTGTAAAGAACCTATACAAAGAGAACTACAAGACACTGCTTCAAGAAATAAAAGAGGACATGAGGAAATGGTGACACATTCCCTGCTCATGGATGTGAAGAATTAACATTGTCAAGATGGCAATACTCCCTAGAGCTTTGTACAGATTCAATGCAGTCCCTATAAGCATACCCATGACGTTCTTCAAAGAAATTGACCAAACACTCCTGAAATTTGTATGGAATAATAAACCCCCCAAGGATAGCTAAGGCAATACTTGGGAAAAAGAAGATGGGAGGTATCACCTTTCCCAACCTCAAACTGTACTACAAAGCAGTAGTAATTAAAACAGTGTTGTATTGGAATAAAAACAGACCTGTGGATCTATGGAATAGAGTTGAGTATCCTGACACCCACCCTCAAAGACATGATCAGTTAATCTTTGATAAAGGTGCAAAGAGTCCAAACTGGAGTAAGGGAAAGCCTCTTCAACAAGTGGTGCTGGGAAAACTGGACAGCTACATGTAAAAAATGAATTTGGATCTGTGTCTAACACCTTGCACAAAAATCAGATCAAAATGGATTAAAGATCTCAATATCAGACCTGAATCCATAAAGTATGTTGAAGAAAATATAGGAAAAACCCTCCACGACATTGAAGCTAAAGACATCTTCAAAGGTGAAACACCATTAACAAAGCAACTAGAAGAAAAGATAAACATATGGGACTACATGAAACTAAAGAGCTTCTGCACCTTGAAAGAAACAGTGACCAAGATACAAAAGACAGTCCACAGAATGGGAAATAATATTCACCCAATACCCATCTGATAAGGGGTTAATATCCAGGCTATATCAGGCACTGCTATAACTATATAAGAAGAAAACAGCCAACCCCATTAAGAAATGGGGAGAAGAGATGAACAGAAACTTTGACAAGGAAGAAATTCGAATGGTCAAAAGGCATATGAAAAAATGCTCATCATCACTAATCATCAGAGAGATGCAAATCAAAACAACAATGAGATATCACCTCACACCACAGAGACTGGCCCATATCCAAAAGGGTAAAAAAACAAGTACTAGCGTGGATGCCGGGAAAAGGGGACTCTCATACATTGTTGGTGGGAATGTCGACTTGTACAACAATATGGACATTTCTCCAAAGACTAGAAATTGAGCTCCCTTTGACCCAGCTATACCACTCCTGGGAATATACCCTGGGAAGACAAAAACACAAAGCAGAAACACCATCCGCACTTTTATTTTCATAAAAGCACTATTCACAATAGCCAGAACCTGGAAACAGCCAGTATGCCCGAGAACTGATGACTGGATAAAGAAACTGTGGTACATCTACACAATGGAATACTATGCAGCTGTTAGGAAAAATGAAGTTATGAAATTTGCCTATATGGATGGACATGGAAAGGATCATGTTGAGTGAAATTAGTCAGAAGGAAAGGGAGAGATATAGAACGACTGCATTTATTTGCATGACATAAATATATATACATACATATATATATATATATACATATTATGATACCAAAATCCAATGTCAGGAGAAACGTGGATCAGGAGGTCTTACCAAAAGTGGAAATTACCACAAACATGTGGAAGTCAGAGGTTAGGTAAGACAGAGAAGGGAACATGTGCGAATAAATGTCGAAAGGGCTAATACCAACCTAGAACTGAGCATTAAATACAGGCAAAAAATGCACATGATGGCCTCTAAGTGTATGTATTGCAACCCACAATATGTAAGAGAAAGAAAAGAGAGAGGGAGAGAGAAAAGAGATAAAGAACCTGCCATGGAGGCAGGCTATGGGAGGGGGAGGGAATTGGGGACATTGGTGGTGGGAAATGGGCACTGGTGGAAGGCAGGGTGCTGGAACACTATGTGACCAAAACCTCTAAATATGAACAACGTTGTAATTGAATATCTCACAGTGGTATAATAAAATATTAATAAAAAAGAATGAATAATGGGGAAACATGTTGGGAAAATAAAAAAAAAAAAAAAAAAGGTATGTGACCTGGTCCATCGTATCTTCTCTGTGGCCCTTATTCCTGCCTCTTTCAAGGACCCAAATGCGAGGTCCTTGGTTCCTTCCTCAGATATACCAGACTCCTTTCTAACTCTTGATCATTCTTCTTGCTGTTCCCAGCGACGGACGCTCTTCCCAGATCTACCAACAGGAATCTGTATCCCTCCCTCCATTCTGATCTCAGTTCAGATGCCAGAGAACATCTTGGATCACCCATCTGGGCAGCAAGCCTCTGCCTCATCCTAATTTGTGTGTCCTCTTGGCATGTTCCACTTGTCAGACAGCAAACACAGTGACTAGCATCTTTATCATCTCCTCCCAGACCTCGGCGCTGAGCACACCCACAGCATCTGTGTACTGTGATTCCTGTATAAATATTAAGAGAATTAGACAAAAGCAAGATGCTTGGGAGGATGTTGGTCATCGTAACAGGAGCGATTTCAGAGGGAGCAGAAAGTTAATTGAGAGAAACAAACAGATTAAGCAGGGTCTGAGAAGGCAGGAAGGGTGATACCCTTTAGGTGGGATCGACCACAGACTGGAAACAGAGCCCCTTAAGAGGAGAGGGAAAAGAGGGGAGTCAAGCTGCAGGCAAGCGCCTAGGAAAGGCCTTAAGAAATTGGAAGAGTCGCATCTTACTTTACTTATCAATATTTTTTCTTTCACTTGGAAAGGGGCACTCCCTGAGTGCTTGGAGACTCAGGGGCCACTCCCAGTGATCCTGTACCAACCAGGCCAAGTGGTTCGATGGTTGGGCCTGGCAATATGGCCCCTGCCAGCACCTGCCAGTGCTTGGGTCTACCTGGGCCACAACTGGTGTGTTAAGACCCCAAAGCTACACCAAGTGGTGTTTGAGTGGGGTGGAAACAAGGGTTTGAACTTGTATCCCTGTGTATGAAAGGAGGAGTCCTGACCACTAAGCTCTTTCTCCTATTCTTTGTTTTGTCTTTAAAGTAGATTTGTTGTTCGGGCCAGGAGAGATAGTCCAGTGGGTAGGGCGTTTGCCTTGCATGCGGCCGCCCATGCCAGCCTGGGTTCGATCCCCGGCATCCCATATGGTCCCCCGAGCACCGCCAGGAGTAAGTCCTGAATTCAGAGCCAGGAGAAACCTCTGAGCATTGCTGGGTGTGACCCAAAAAAGCAAAAAAAAAAAAGTACATTTGTTGGCTGAGATGAAATTGGGCAAGTGGTGGAACTCAGGGTTTGAAGAGAGTGAAGAAAAAGAGATTTGAGGGGCTGGAGCACAGCGGGGGAGGGCATTTGCCTTGCATGCAAATGCCCAGCTTCGATCCCCAGCATCCCATATGGTCCCCCAAGAACTGCCAGGAGTAATTCCTGAGTGCGGAG
The DNA here is from genome assembly GCA_021461705.1 of Cryptotis parvus. Classification (NCBI taxonomy): domain Eukaryota; kingdom Metazoa; phylum Chordata; class Mammalia; order Eulipotyphla; family Soricidae; genus Cryptotis; species Cryptotis parvus. The sequence goes on from JAJIBD010006084.1 coordinate 60,644, forward strand.
TCAGGAGTAACCCCCCAGCATTGCCGGGTGTGATCCAAGAAAGCAAAATAAAGAAGGAGCATGAGAATTAACAGCGAGGGAAGGGAATAAAGCTCCTGGAATTAATGGGGACTGTGAAGAAGGAAGCGAGGCTATAGGGTGTGCTTATAGATGGGGACTCAGAGGGGTTCAGAGAGCAGCCCAGCAGAGCTCAGAAAACAGGGCACCACCCTGCCCCTCATAACCAGCTGCACAGATGGGGGGCTAATTTTCCTAGCAATGAGCCACAGGGAAGGAGGAAAAAGCACCATCCAGCTTAAAAAGCAGACATCAGGATCCGTATGATAGCTTAAAGCTGGAATGTTGAAAGTGCTGGGAGTGGTCCGCCGGGTTCCCTGCATTCTGCTTCAGGATGACGCCCCGCCCAAGAAAAAGGGGACACCAGCTTAGAAAATCCCTACTTGATATTTATTCCCCATGGAACAAAGTCAATATATAAATAAATTTATACAAATAAATACATGGATATAAATAGATTCAATCCCAGGTCAAATTTACTAAGAATCACTGTGGTAAAAGCCCAAAGAGAATACAACCACTATGGAGGGGTTCTAGGACAGGTGGGTGTGTTGCAGGGTGGGGGGGTCCAAAGGAGAGCAGTGGTGCCCTTGGGGTGCAGCAGCCACAATGACAAACAGCTTCTTCTCTTCCAGTCCCGGCAAACCCACATTTATTTATACCCCACAGTTATGTATGTGCAACTGGACTTCCACTTGCTGTTTCATTGAAACGAAACGTTGTGGTGTGAGGAAACCATATTCAAAGCTCAGGACAGAGAGCCTTCTACGCTGGGAAGCCTCATGTCTGTGTGTGTGAATTCATTCCCACATAGCTGTTTTCTAAATAAACATTATTTTGGAATAGCTTCTGGTTTTCAGGAATGTTGTGCAGATGACGGCCCAAATCCATGCACACCTAATCCTCCCTTCCTCTACGATTAGCTTCTTGCATCCATATGGCACTTTGGTCACTGTTATGGCATCTACGTGACATATTAATATCAACTCAAGTCTGTGCTTCCTTCAGATTTCCTTCGTGTCTATCTAATATCCCTTTTCCTTGCTGGGAGTCAGTTGTGAACATCAAACTGCATTTATCCAACGGGGTCACACTGTCTGCACTTGACTGAGCATGTCTGAGATGTTCTCTGTAGCTGATGACCTCGATGGTTTTTTTTTTCTTTTTTTGAGTCACACCCGGCGATGCTCAGGGGTTTCTCCTGGCTCTGCACTCAGGAATTACTCCCGGCAGTGCTCGGGGGACCATATGGGATGTCAGGGATTGAACCCGGGCGGGCATGGGCAATCCGCATGCAAGGCAAATGCCCTACCCGCTGGGCTATTGCTCCGGCCCCAGATGGTTTTGAGGTGAATTGGTCAGGTACTGTAGAATGCCTCCTCAGGGAATTTTTTCCTTATTTCTATCCTGATTAGACTGGGATTAAGGGGCTAGGGAGGAAGAGCACAGAGATACCTTCCCAACATTTATCAAGGGTACATACTGTCAACAAAACTCATCTTGTGGGAGTTGACCCGAATCACCCAGCTGGAGTGGACACTGTCAGATTTCTCCACTGCACATAGTGTAACTGTTTTTTCTTTTTTTTTTTTTTTTTTAATTTTTTTGTAACTGTTTTTCTTATTCCATAATAACAATGACCGTTTTTTATTTTTCATCATCATATATAACCTATATTTGTGGGTATGGTTATTTTAAAGAAAAAAAAACTATAATATGATGCTTAATTTTATGTGTCAATTTAACCTAAGAGATAGAAGGATGCTGGTGGAACCAGAATGTGCCAGTGAGATTAGCACTTGGATCAGTAGGTTGAGTAAAAACCATGACTGGAGGTGGGATAGTGGGGGTTAATCCAGTTTGAGTCTTGGAACCAAGAGCTCCATTGGCTGTAGCACTGGGGCCCTTGCAGGCCTGAGCAGTGCCACCAGCACTGAACCGTTGGCCCCTACTGGCTGGATTATTGAGGCCACTCTTGGCATCAGTGGCCCTGATTCTCAGGGCTGTGATCCTGCACTGGGACTGCTAACTGCCTTTGAACTTCAAATGGCATCGGCTGCGTTCCTGAATCTCCAGTTCGTAGGTGCCTGAGCCATGTATAAAGCCAACAAGAGTCTTTTCTTCATAGGGAATTAATTCCCTGAGGCCACAGGTCCAGGCTGGGAGAAAGAAGTGGGGACCAAGGATGTTTGGGCCCTACTTCATTCCTCTCTGCCTCCAGGACTTCCTCTGGCTCAGCAGGGATGAACCGTTTCCATTTGACCATGGAGACACTTGCCTCAGTTTGGTAGGTCTAATGATACCCAGCAAATGATGGGCAGCTTTGGGTGTCAGGGTCTTTCAGTGGATCGTTCAGTGGCCCATGGCCCAGTCTCAGTAACAGTCAGTAGCAGGTCAAGAGCAGATTGTCCAAAGGTAAGTATGCAGGCGGTGAAGAGGAGGCCTGATCTAAACTTCCTGGGGCCACTTCCTGGGGCCCACTTCCTGGGGCCTACTTCCTGGTTCTCTGACCATATCTTCTCACTGGGTTCTCGGTGACTCAGCTATGGAGCCTGCCATGAATCTCACAGAATCTCCTCCTCACCCTGGGATCTGCTGAATGTGAGACCCAGGCCGCATCTGGTAGGCCCCAGGGCCTGCTCTGGTTCTGGGCCATACTCCAAACCTGGGCGATCTTCCGATCACTCTGCAAATAGGTCATGGGCTTAAATACAAATGAAGGGCACATCTCCAAAACCCAGAGGGCCTCTATAAGCACTGTGCCTTTTTCTTGGCTATAGGAGGTCTCAGACGCCACGTGTACCCCTCACCTTAGAAGAAATGTCTTGAAACCCAAACCCCTTTCCAGCCTTTCTGGTACCAGTTTCTGTCTTGACCCCATGGGGCAGCTCTGTTGTGGGTGACTTATGAAGAAACTTCCTTCTCATAGGACAGGAAGCCAAAGTGCCGGCAGATCTGGGGCCTGCATGGAGCACACTTCCTGGTTTTCTGACCATTTCTTCTCTTGGGGTCCTTGGGGGTAGAGGAGAAGGCAGTTTTCTGCAGTCTACTGAATTGAATTGAATTTGGTTTGGTGCCATATCTGGGTGCTCAAGGCTTACCCCTGGTCTACACTCAGGGATCACTATGGTGGGCTTGGGGACCCTATGGGGCACCAGGGATTGAACCCAGTCTGCCATGTACAAGGGAAGTGCCTTACCTATCATACTATGGTCTGGCCCCAAGAGCACTAATCCCATTTCATTCACCCCCTCCTCCAAAGCCCTGACTCTCATCACCATGCCACTAGGGATTCAGTTCAATATAGGAATTGGGGGTGGTCACAATCATTCAGTCTCTATATAGCACCAGCTCAAATAGGTTCACGGGCTGTGAACACCCTGATTATCTGCGTGCTCACCAAGGGCCAGAAAACCAAACTGCAACCAGTGAGGAAGCTCAATCCTGGGCCTAAGGAGCCACAGACTTTATCCATCCATCCATCCATCCATCCATCCATCCATCCTCACCATCTTCCACCCATTTATTTAGTCACTCATTCGTTCATTTATTTGTTTATTTATTTATTTAATTTATCTATTTATTTATTTTTATTGAATTTCAGTGCAATACACAGTTACAAAGTTGTTCATGAGAAGCCATAGACTTTCAGCAGCTCTTGCTCTGTGGGCTGAGAGGAGAGAGTGCCCTGTCTGTGAGAGGCCTTGGGGACCTGCTCACCTTGGCCCACAGCCCACACTCCCTGATATGACCACCCTTTATTGCCATGCAAAGAATGGGTTTGGGGGAGTTTCTGGTCCTTGTAGTCTATGAAACACAGACTGTTGGTGATGGCAAATACTAGGCCTTGCAGCCCTGTGAGTAGGCCCGCCTGTCGGCAAACACACTGCCTTTCTAAAGTGCATGGGAATCCGCTGTGAGCCAGGACGCCATGAGAGGATAGTGCCAAATTAATCCTTTCCTGAAAAATCTCCCTAGGGTACTTCACATCCAGAGCCATTACTCACAATGCCAGACGATGCTTGTGAAAAGGCCAGCATCTTGGTATGCGGCAGCTCTGCGCAGCCCAACTGGGGCCCTCTCTCATTCTTCGGGTGACTCAGGGATTGCCTCTGACCATTGCGGCCTTTCTCATCCCACTCACTCCCAGAATAAAGACACAACACAACACTGCTACCAAATGGCCCTGGTATCCTTAGCCAACGATCTCTATCAAGGACTGGCGGCCCTCAACAGAGATAGATGCAGCCACACGTGTTCGATGCACATGAAGTGAAGTAGGCTCGCCTCCTCCTTCCTTCCTGAGACCTACCAGAGTGCTGACGTGGAGGTCCCTCCATGGGCCTGAGTGCAAAGGGTTAACGGAGCTGGGAGGCTCTGGCAGTCCATGAAAGGGTCTGTGTGATGCATTCTGGCCGGCTCAGGCCACTTCCCATTCACTGCAGCCAGCGCCTAGCAGGCAGCATGAGTGAGACACAGAAGAGCACTGTGAGGCAGTCACAGTGAATTCTAAGAATCAGGGGATGGGTTGGGGGTTGGGGGAGACTGAGTGCCTTGAGAGCACAGGAGAGGGATGTCTCTTAGGGGGATGTCTCTTAGGGTTCCCATAAACTGCAACCCCTAGAAACTGCAACAGAGGATGGCTGAGAAGGTGGCGGGGCGGGGGTGGGTGGAGAATGGCTACAGAATATATAGAAAAAATGTATAGGAAAAAAAAAACCTAATTTCATCCTCAGAACAATCCAATAAAGTCCAGTATTAGGATCCCACTTAACAGATGGGAAAATGAAGGCAGAAGGGGAGCTAGGAACCTACTCAAGGTCAGCAGTTGGGTCAGAAGCTAGGATTCCAAAACAGGATCCAAAATGAGTTCCCAGGGGCCAGAGATATAGGCCAGTGAGTAGGGTGTTTACCTTGCACATGACCAACCTAGGTTTGATCCCCAGCATCCCATATAGTCCCCTGCGCACTCCCAGGAGTAATTCCTGAGTGCAGAGCCAGGAGGAACCCCTGAGCATGGCTGGGTGTGACCCAAAAACCAAAAAAAAAATTAGTTAATATTCATATCTGTCCATTTTCAAAGTCAGGACTGGATGAGGAAAACAAATGCAGAAATTAAATGAAATGGTCAGAATGTGTCCACTAGTTGCAGTAGGAAAAGGAGAGGGTTGATGCCCTTAACTTGATTCTTTCCTGGACCCAGGAAAGGACAGATCAGACATCCACACTCTGCATCCCAGCAAGAGAAGAGACTTAGAGCAAAGATAAAACCCCCAGCCTGTTCCTGGCTATTTTCTCTCTTCATGCCGGTCAAACGGTGAAGGAACATACGGTGCAAAAAAAAAAAAAAAAAAAGTGGAAATATTTACTAGAAGACCATTTAAGAAAAAATGTGCTCACTCCTGATCTAGGCTTCAAACCATGAGATTTGGGCCAGGACCCCACAGCGGGAGCACATACTCTGCATGCCAAAGACCATGGCACAGTCCTCAGGGCTGCATGGAACTGCCACGCAGGGCCAAACATGAAACAGAAAAGAAGTTTGGGGCAGAGAGACAGCACAGTGAGGAGGCCGTTTGCCTTGCATGTAGCCGATCCAGGTTTGATGCCCAGCATCCTTTAGGGTGCACTGAGCCACGCCAGAAGTAATTCCTGAGTGCAGAGCCAGGAGTCACCCCCGAGCATCACCAGGTGTGGCCCCAAAACAAAACAAAAAAGCAATTAGACAATTTGTTCTATTTGGGGCATAGACAGGTATAAAGAAAGCTAAGAAGAAAAAACATTTGGGACATTTGTTCCCATTGGGACCACTTGGAACCTCATTCCCCATGACCTGATGGAATGGTTTGAGGCTCTTTGTGTTCCTGGAGTGGGATGATGCCCTTGGGCTATCTCGCATGTGACAGGACGTATTGAGATGTTACTGGTGCCCGCCGAGCAAATCGATGATGTACAGGAAGACAGTGATACCGTGATACAGTGGGACATTTTAATTGTTTCTCCACTCAGCAAGTATCTGTTGAACACTTTCTCGAAGCATTAGGACATCGAGTTAAGTGGTGGAAAAATACAAGAAACAAGACAGACAGGTCCCTGCTATCCCAAACACTGCAGCAGAAACAACAGGAGAGGATAATCACAGAAGCAACTGATTATTGTCACAATTATATTTGTAGTTGAGAAAGAAAAGGGAAGTAAAAATGGCGTGGGGGGGCAGAGCGATAGCACAGCAGGTAGTGCGCTTGCTTTGCATGCGGCTGATGCGGGTTCGATCCCCGGCATCCCATATGGTGCCCCGAGCACCACCACAAGTAATTCCTGAGAGAAGAGCCAGGAGTAACCCCTGCACATTGCCAGGTGTGACCCAAAAAGAAAAATAAAAAATAAAAAACAAACAAAAAATGGGGTGGGGGTGGAATATAGGCAGAAATATTGAGCTAGGCTAACAAAAACAGAAACTTAAGACAACTATTTTATTTGAGGATCCTTTTCTGGTTCGTAAGCACGATGGCTGCTTAGGATCACATGTTCATGTGACATGTGCCTCCCTTAAATCTTGTTATACATCTGGTACATTACCCATCTGACATGGAAAAAAAACCCAAGTGTTTTATTTGGTTTGGGGAGGGGCCTTTTGCTCCTTCTTTTGGGTAGGATCCTCTCTCTTTGGTAGGAGACTTAGGCTCTTTTGTATGGTCTAAGTTCGGACCAGAGCTAGAGTTTGTTCATTATATTGGATTGCTGTGGAAGAGCTTTTGTACTATTAAAAGCCTTTTTGGAACTGCACTGGACTTGTTTTCATCTGTTCCCCGGCGTCCTCGGAGGTAGAAGAGAACTTCTGTCCTGACACTGTCGGGGACCCCAGCGGCATCCCCCGCATGTATATATCGTATATGCACGTATATGTATATATACACATAAATATACCTATATGTATATATGTGTATAAACACACATTCCTTCTCTTTGTGCCTAAACACAGAGGTAGGATTTTTAAAAACCTGATCTTTCCCCTATAAGTTTCATCAGTAAATGCTTGAGATGAGAGCTTTCTATTGATAGTATACCACCTACACTGCAGAGCCTGGCAAGCTACCCGTGTTTTATTTGTTATGCCAAACACTAGTAACAATTATGGACCTCAATTCCATGACCTGAAGAATGGTTTGAGGCTTTTCCTGTCCCTGGAGCAAGCAGATGCCCTTGAGCTACACTTGTTTGTGACAGGACATATAGAGATGTTACTGGTGCCCACTTGAGCAAATCAAACAATGAGAAGACAGTGAGACAGTGAGACAGTGAGGGGGTGCACCCTGCAGTGTCTAGGACTTACTCCTGGATCTGTGCCAAAGGGTCATTCCTGGAATGGTTCAGGGGACCATCAGGGATTCTGGAGATGGAACGCATGTTGGTTATACACAAGGCAACTGGTCTACCCCCCCTATAGTATTTCTCCACCCCAGGTAAGCATTCAGAAAGCAAGACATGACCTAGAGAAGGCAAAACACTATCAAAGTCAGTGATTTCTCCAAAGGGGCTGCTGGTTTGGAAGGCTATAAAGACTTCTGAGATATCTGGCATAATGCAGGAACACAAATTAGTCTGTGAAGATTTAAAATATCAAGAAGCAAGTAAGAATTTGGGGCAGCTTTGCTTTGCGTGCAGGAGGCCTGAGTTAAAGCCCCAGTACAGTGTAGTCCCCAAGCACAAACAAGGGCAAGTTCTAAGTCACAGGTCTAGGAGTAACCCCTGAGCAATGCTGAGTGTTACCCCATCTCACACACACACACACACACACACACACACACACACACACACAAGAATTGGGGATATCAAGTTTATGCAGATATTTTAAAAGGCACTATGTGTTTCTGTGAGACCTACAGCCATGACTTGACATATTAAAAAGGGCCTTAAAGAGGGATTAGATGAAAATAGTGTTTTGTCTTGCCCTTCCAGACCCCTTCCAAGTCCAGCTTGTTGGTTTTTCAGTGAATGCCCAGGTCCTGGAAGTGTGAGAATCTTAATATCTTCCCACCCTGGGGCGGCCCCCAAGTACCAGAAGGATCATCGGAATCTCAAGGCTGGTGACGCTGTGGAGAGCCAGACCTGCCTCACTCGGGCCCAGGAGTCAGATTTACTCTGACTTTGAATTGAACTGAATCTTAAGATTTGAATTTCTCAGGGAGCAATTGAAGAGGAGAACATTCTAGATGTTCTCTAGGCAAAGGTCACCTGATGTTGAAGTGGGGCCCCACTATAGCCACACACTCACTCGTCCATCCCAGATTTATCCCAGACCTCTGGGAGGTCAGTGGACAGGCAGCTCTACTGAAGTGGATCCCACCCAAACATTCTGTTAATTCCTATTTTATGGGACTGGATTCTTGAACAAATAAAACTATCAACCCAAGTGTTGCCCCCCAAATCTCAGAAATCCCCCTGAAGGGGTGGGATGCAGCTTAGGGGGAAACAAACATCTTACATGGATTTGATGACAGGACACCCTCCAGCACCGCCAGGGTGACCTGGTCCTCCTCCCCAGAAACACCGGGGTCGTCCTCATTCTCAACACACAAATTTCCCTTTAGATATTTTGGGTTTTAGTTTTTTTTTCTTTTTTTGTGTCACACCTGGCAAATGCTCACAGGTTACTCCTGGCTCTGCATTCAGGAATTACTCCTGGCAGTGCTCGGGGGACCATATGGGATGCCAGGGATGGAACCGGGTCAACCACATGCAAGGAAAACGCCCTACCCGCTGGACTATCTCTCTGGTCCCCATGGAGCTAGTGTTGCCTTCCCAAGCCTCCCTGAGGACTTTACATACAGCGGATCCCAGCCATGGGAGCGGTGCTGTAGACACTGTGAACATAAAGGTCATTTGGGGCCCAGGTCATTGTGACCTGTCTACAGATCATTTGGGGCCCAGTGCTTTCACCACGTGGGCCCTGCCTCATGCCGCAATAGCGAGGTCCCGGACTCCGTGGCAAACCTGTCCTTCTCCTGTGAACCACGGAGGACCCAGCAGTGCCCCCTCCCAAGGCTCAGCTCTCAGGCACACTGGCACCTCCACCCTGGTGGCCCAAGAGGAGGACCTCAGGCTCCAGAACTTCCAACAGAAACAGATCCATGAGCTGGATCAGGAGAGGAGTCAGGGGGGATATTCCAGGGACTCCACATAAATGCACAGAGCTGGATGTCTTGCCCTTCTTCCTCAGCCCCTCGCCTCTGGCCAGGAGTTTCCATGGAAACTCCTAAGTTCCATCTATAGGAAGAAGAAAAAGCTCAAATAGCAGCAGGACCCAGAGGTGTGTATGAATCAGGGGGGAAGAGGGGAGAGGACAGAAAGGCCCCTGTTAAACCACACTAGGGAAGGTGCAGGCAGGTGTGCAGGGAGACCACGGGCTCATTGAGGGTGGACGTATGTGTGTGGGCAGCTGCCGGGGAGCCACTGGGGTCCCCCAACAGTATCAGGACAGAAGTTCTCTTCTACCTCTGAGGCCTCCAGGAACGGATGAAAACTCACGAGTCCAGTGCAGTTCCAAAAAGGCTTTTAATAGTACAAAAACTCTACCACCACAATCCCATATAATGGAAGACCTTAGCTCTGGTCAGAACTTAGACCATACACCAGAGCCCAAGTCTCCCACCAAAGTGGATCCCACCAGAGAGGAGTCCATCAAAGAGAGGATCTCACCTGAGACAGAGCCCTACCAAAAAAAAGGGCGAGTACCTCAAGTCAATCCCTTATATACACCAAAGTAATCCTAACTAGGCCAGCCGGTTCATCAATAAATGCTTTATTTAGAGGTGACTACACAGTAGCCACCCGCACAGCAAGCCTGGCAAGCGCTCGGTAGAATTTGATATGCCAAATACCAGTAACATTTATATTAGGTCATTCCCATGACCTAATATAATTTTGCTCTCTGTTCGAAGCGTGCCTTTGGGTTCTACTAGATAAGACAGACTATGGATATTACTGGTGCCCGCCTAGCAAATATGATTAATGGAAGATAGTGATAGTGTAGTGAATCCTAACTTCAGGGAGGGTCCTGTCAACAAAGAACCCTAAACAGCTTCTAGATAGTAGAAGAGTGTAGAAAGGTAGTGCCACACCCTACTATAGGTATGAACAAAGGATTACACCAAGGACTAATCCCTTCTTCTGAGATTACCTCTTATGTAAAACACTGGAGAGGGAGAGAGGGGGCTGGTATAAAATAATACATCTTAATTTCATGGGCTTCATGTAATCTAGATGGTACCCACAAGGTCCTTCTTTATTATCTACACCAGGGTGATTCTGAGTATCTTGTTCTCTGTATACTGAAAGGGTCACACTCACCTGCTGAGGTCACACTCACCATACTTGTTTGATAGCAAGCTAGTATGTTCCTTCCTATAATCCTAAACGATAGTCTCAAGTAACCAGCGTGGTAGTCTCCTGGTAAAGTCTAACTGTCCCACGGTTACTGGGTGCAGTGGGTATAAAGAGGAGCTGTGCCCAATCTAGAAGACATAGAAGTCTTAGTAGATGTATAATAATAAGTCAGAAGTTACTCATTCAGAGTCAAGGTGACTTCTGTAACTGCCACACCCTCCATCAGTGTTTACATAGAAGAGAGATATCATTAGTATGAACCTTGGCTTAAGAATATGTAAATAGAGTAAGCTGTGAGTGGATAAAACAGCAAAGCTCCCAAGCTAGCTAGCCTGCCATCCAGCAGGGAGCTCCGAGGATGGGAATGGCACAGGGGGACTCAGGGGAGCCGGAAGGTGCAGGAGAGCCACAGGTCCTTTCCAGAAGGTCCGGGCAGCGAGCAGAGTGCAGAGCTGGTGGACATGTTTGCAGGTACAGCTAGGGACCACCAATACTTTTCTTTATATCTGGGCCACACAGGGCGGGGGGTGCTCAGGAGCTGCTCCCAGCTCTGTGCTCAGGGCACCATGCAGGGTCTTGGATAAAGAGCATTTGTGTATGTGTGTGTGTGTGTGTGTAGAGAGAGAGAGAGAGAGAGAGAGAGAGAGAAGAAAACTGCAGAGAGAAAGAGAAGAAAACTGCCTGTCATAGAGGCAGGAGATGAGAGGCAAATTGGGGACACTGTTGTTGGGAAATGTGCATTGGTGGAGGGATGACAGAAACCCAATTATGAGCAGCTTTGTAAGGGTCTATCTCATGGTGATTCGATTAAAAAAAAAGAGCATTTTCTCCAGCCCTTTGCCCCCTCTCCCCATGGCCCCCCACCCTCCTGTCTCTGAGCCACCTCAGGTCAGCTTCAAGACTCAGAGTGCCACCCATATTTTCCTGCATAAAAACCTTATAGAGGAAACCTTAAAATCAAATAATCTCTGGAGAAGCGCAGGCACCTCTGCGAGGCAGCCATGCTCGGGGTCAGCTGTGAGCAAAGATTCTATGACACTCTTTTTCTTCTGATATTGATGTCAGGCGAAGTTTGAATATCCAAGAGATATCTGAGTCTTAAACATGAAGGAATTCGTTTTCTAAAAATAGCAGAGATGAGCAGAGAACTGAAATAAAAGAGCTAAAACTCTTAAGACGTTTGAGAGAAAACACAGATATTAATAAACCTTCCCATCCTGCATGAGACAAAGGCTTATTAGACATGAACTCCACAAGCACAAATGATCAAAGACAAATAAATCACACATAAGCAAAATTTAAAACTTTCCAAACGACAGACACCTTCAAGAAAATGAAAAGACAGCACAAGAATTGTGAATTATGTAGTGACAGGAGACTTATGTCTGATATATACAGCCCGGATCATCGACACCCACCCTGCAGCAGTTTTTCTTTTTTTTTTGCAATCCAGCCCAGGTATGCTGAACCAGAGACTCTCAGACATGGGGCAGAACTGCTACTTGCTCTCCCTGTGCCCAGCCACTCAGGAGGCGCCTGGGAGGCATGGCAGGTTCTAGCCCTGGCCCGCCACCCCAGCAGAGCCTCACAACAAGCCAGATGACACCCCCTACTCCATGAGGCCCGCCATTTTCCACATCCGAACTTCCCTCTGTCACAACTCCACCCAGCAGACCAGACTATCACAGCCCGGCTCGCGTGGCCGCTAGCGGCAGTGGTTCATCAATAAATGCTTTATTTAGAGGTGACTACAACAGAATGCCACCCGCACGGCAAGCCTGGCAAGCTGCTCGTGTAGTATTTGATATGCCAAATACCAGTAACATTTATATTAGGTCATTCCCATGACCTAATATAATGGTTTGAGGTTCTTTATGTTCCTGGAGCAAGCTTATGCCTTTGGGTCTACTAGCATGCGACAGGACATATGGAGATATTACTGGTGCCCGTTCTAGCAAATAAATGATTAAAGGGAAGATAGTGATAGTGATAGTGATATACACTCAATGACTTGATAATAAACTCAATAACATGGGGCCAGAGTTTAGCACAGCAGGTAGGGTGTTTGCCTTGCACAAAGCTGACCTGGGTTCAATCTCCAGCATCCCATATGGTCCCCAAGCACCACCAGGGGTAATTCCTGAGTGCAGAGCCAGGAGTAACCCCTGAGCATTGCCGGGTGTGACCCAAAAAAGATAATAATAATAATAATAATAATAATAAACAACTCAATAATATAACAGCTCAATAGTAATAAAAACAAAGAGAGAAACATGCCTTAAACAGGGGAAGATCTGAACAGACAACTCTCCAGAGAAGGTATGAAAAGTGGCCAATAAGTAAACTAGAAAGAAGACAAACACCGTCCATCGTCCCCAGAGAAACATAAATCAAAACCACTTCAGTGAGAGCCCACTTTATACCCACTAGAATAATTGGAAAGAAAGACAGATGATGGCAAGGACTGGCGAGGATGGGGGCATTGCTGGAGGGTTTATGGAACAGAGCAGCCACTCTGGGAAATAGTCCAGCAGCTCCCGAGAGGTTTGACACTGTTCCCCTACAGCCCAGCAACCCCTGACCCGAGAGAAGCTCCGCACACCTTTTCCCTCACAGCCAGCAGAGAACCCCCATGTTGATGCTTTCCTGAAAGTTCAACTCCTAAGGTTTACAAAACTCAATGAAGTATATGAAAAAGGAACCAAGTACTCCAAAAAAGGAACCAAGTACCGGTCCTCTCGAAAATACTGTGCAAAGTAAAAGACAATCACAAATAGTACACAGCGTGTGATCTCATTGACAAGAAATGTCCAGGAAAATCTGATTCATGGAGACAGAAATGAAATTGAGACCATCTAGGACTAGGAGACTTGGGAGGCCTTAGGGACTGGCTTACAACAGATGTAAGGATTCTTTTGGGGGTTGGAGAGTTGCTCCAACAGACACCAGTATGAGCTGCGCCTCCGTGACTACACTAACCCAACAGGCTCCATGCTTTTTACTGCACGAATATGAACTTGACAAAGTTACAACACAGTGATGCTGCTTTAATTTGATGCTTTGATCTTTCGTTCATCATAGATTGTTTTTTCTCCACAAAGTTTTGGGGGCGGGTTGGGGTTAGGGGTTAGCTGTGCTCAGGAATCACTCTGCAGGGGGTTGCTTGAGGCACCATGTGTAGTACCAGGTTATTAGCTGCATGCAAAGCAAGCCCCTTACCTCCTGCATTCTCTCCCCCCAACATGATTTTTATTTCAAATATATATTGCATGAATATATGATTTGCCTTGATTACTGAGCTTCTTATCACCACCTGAGAGTCTGGACCCAAGGTCTCCTTCTCTCTGCAGGAGTGCGGTAACTAAGGCAGTGAAATCGCCTCCCCCCTCCCTGGGCGCTGTGGGAAGCTTCCTCCCACGTCCCTCCGTTTTCTCCTCCTCTCTTTTTAACCGGGGGTGTCAACTGCTGCTTCGCCATTACATTTCTTGATACCAGTCTGGGTCTTCCCCCATACACACTTTCCCTGCGAGTGCATGTAATTATGAAGCATAAAAAAAGATTATGTGCAACTGAAAGTGGGCAATGATCCCAGATTTTTATAAATGAGAAGAAAGTAGATTCGACAAATTACAGGCCCGACGATAAAACAAATCTTAGCATAAGCCCCAAAGTGTAGAGTTTTGCAAGATGGTTTGATGAACATTCAGAAGCCAAAGCAGTTGCCAGCAGCCACTTGCTAAGACACTAAAACCAAGGGATGCCAAGTGAACCTCACTGCCTGCTTCAATACCACGGTTAGACAGCAGCAATCAAAGAGGGAATAGCCAAACGGAATGACTAGATTTTGGCAGTGCATCGCAATACCTTGATATCAGTGTGAAAAGGATCAAGAAAAATAGGCAAAGAAAAATAAGCAAAATGACTATATGACAGGAAGGGTCGTAGCTCTTTGGCCGCTGGTACACAAACCTAGTTCTCTCTAAGCTCTCTAAGATCAACATATGTTAAGAGTAAAAAGTAACTGTCAAGGGGCAGAAAAATAGTGTAGCAGGTAAGGCATTTGCCTTGCATGCACCTGACCTGGGTTTGATCCCCTGGCATCTTACATGATGCCCCGAGCACAACCAGGAATAATTCCTGAGTGCAGAGCCAGGAGTAACCCCTGAGCATCACCAGGTGTGACCCAAAAAAGCTTAAAAAAATAAAACCCCTGGGCTGGAGCTATAGCCCAGCGGGTAGGGCGTTTGCCTTGCATGCGGCTGTCCCATGCCAGCCCGGGTTCGATCCCCGGCATCCCATATGGTCCCCCGAGCACCGCCAGGAGTAATTCCTGAGTGCAGAGCCAGGAGAAACCCCTGAGCATTGCCGGTGTGACCCAAAAAAGCAAATAATAATAATAATAATAATAATAATAATAATAATAATAATAATAATAATAAACCCCTAAAATAAACTTGGGTTACTACTTCCAAGGTCACATGTTCAAGCACTGGGCAGAGTGTGAGAGGCTTGGCTTGTGAGGGGACAGCAAGGAACAGAGCACTTGCAGAAAAGGAGAGCGTGGCTGGCATGGAGCAGCAGAAGATCATGAGCTGTTTTGCGAAATGCCGATCAGTGTTTGGTGTACACGCTAATGGCCAGGAGAAAAACACGTGATGGCCACTTCAAAATGAGGAAGGAGGGAAAGGTCAGAAGGAAGATGGGAGGGAAGATAGCAAAAGAAAAGCCAATGTAATATGAACCCAAACCCAGAAATAAAATGAAGATAGAAAAAAAATTAAGTCAACTCAAGTGAAATTTGTGCCCCACTCCACAGCCAGAGGTGTGGGATTGGGGGGGGGGTGAAAGCTGACTTCTATTGGGGCCGTGTCCACAATACTCTGCTGGAGGTGTAGCTCCGAAGTGTTTGGTGGGTGCTTGGGCCTGGTGGTGGTGATTGTGGTGGCTGCCAAAACCACACCTGGTGGTTCTGAAGAAAGTAGGAGGTGTCAGGGATTGAACTCGGGGCCGTGCAAATACTGTACCTATCCTCCACCACTGGAGCTCTCTTCCTGAACTCGCATCATATCAATCAGCTAAAGAAAGCTGCAAAGCTGTGTGTAGAATGAGAGACAGTAGAGAATGTGACCTAGAACAAGAACAACCCATTCTGCAGGAGACTCGACCCGGGGCAGTGGACACACAGCCCGGACCAAGCCAGGGCCATTAGCTCCTGCCTTTACTCACTGCATTTCTAAGGTGTAGCAGTGGAGTATACACGCTACATGGTTCTTACTCTTCTGCCGGTTCCATGGCAGAGAGATGGATTTTTATCAGTTTTCAACAACAGACCAGGATCGGAGCCAGTACCTATGGGCTGAGTGGGGGAGAGGGCCACGACCAATGTTAATAGTCTCCCAGTTCCCGAGCCTCCCTTCGCCTCCTCTAACAGATAAGAGGCGTGTGGACTGTGGTGCTTGGTAGTCTGCCATCTCTACTTTCTGGCACGAGGAGGTATTAACTGGAAAAGAGTCCCATCTCCAAGCATCTGTTAAAGCTAAAACTCAGTGGCATAAACCGTTGGTTGGCTAACTCATTTCAAATGCCTTTTCCCATTATCTTTATTATGTAGGCTAGGAAGAGTAAATATTTGGTCCCAGCCTTCTCTGCAGGCTGCAGTGGCTCTTTCTAGGTCTGGTCAGTGCATCCCAGAGATGCTCTCTGGGTGCTGCTGGGAAACCCTGTGCCTCACTGCCGCAACACCACAACACCCATTTCCCACCGCGACATGATGCTTGAGCGGAAACAGCCTTCTGGGGACCCCAAAGCAACAGAACGGGGCTGAAAAGTGGAAAGTGGTGAGAGGGGTGTAGCAGAAATGCATCTGGGTTCTTGACTGCAGTTGGGAATCAAAACTAATCCCAGATACTATCTTCCACAGCATTTTATATTGCGTGAAAAATATCACATATCTGTTTATGCTGCTATTGCATTTTCAGTAAGTTAAGCCAAAGGCATTCATAATTGAATCATACTTCTGAATTATTTATTTGTAATCAGGCTAGATCTACATATAAAAGTCGTTTTTTTTATTTTTGGTTTTGGTTTTATATCCTGCAGGGCTTAGGACTTACTCTTGGATCTGCACTCAGGAATTACTCCTGGCAAGGCCCAGAGGACCACATGGGATGCTGGAGATTGAACCTGGGCTGGCTACGTGCAAAGCAAGCACCCTACCTGCTGTACTATCACTCGAGCCGCTTAAATTCATGATTTTCTTTTGTTTTTGATTGGGAGTCACAGACCTGGGAGTGCTCAGGGCTCATTCCTGGCTCTGTGCTCAGGAAGCACTCTTGATGTGCTCAGGGGACTATATGTGGATGCCAAAAATCAAATCTGGGTCAGCCATGTACAAGGCAAGTGCCCTACTTGCTGTACTATCCCTCCAGCCTTCCCCAAAAGTGATTTTTACATTATTCTGCTTAAATTCCTCAGGAGCACTCCTCAGTGTCTTTAGAACCAAGTGCAATGGTCTTAGCATGGGATATGCTGAGATTTTCCACCTCTGCAACCCTAGCACCTACCCAAGCCAGTCTATAGCACTGAGTACCTGATCAGTAGTTAACCAACTGCTAAGATATACTGTGCTCTCTCTGTCTCTGTCTCTGACTCTGTCTCTGTCTCTCTCCCCCTTAATGGATATACCCTGTATCAAGTACCTAACCATTCATTCATTTTTATGAAAGAGAAAATCTTCAATAATCCTAAAGTCACAAAGATATAAAGGTTTTTTAAAAAAAGTCAAAAGTATAGAAATTTCTTTAAAATATTACGAACAATGGCTTGGAGAGATACAGAGGTTAAGACACGTGCCTTGCATCCAGGTTTAATCCTGGCACCACATATGGTCCCCAAGTACCACGAGAGATCATTCCTAAGCACCAAGCCAGGAACAGCCCCTGAGCACTGCCAGGTATCAACCCAAATCCGACTCTCCCTGCCAAGTATTATAAACTAGCTCAACAGGAAACCTGTTTCCTTGAGAAAAAATGATGCCCACCCTCAGATAAACTGATGATCATTGCCTTGAGTCATCAAATTTAGAAGCTGAGTTTATGGAAGATAAAGACAATGCTTCAGGGCAGAGAACTGAGAGGGAGGTATGAGAAGGAAGTAGTAATTGGACCAACAATCACCAGCTTTTAAAAGTTCTATTGCCCAATTATTGGCGGCTATAAAGCTATAAATCACAGTGGATGGAAGAGAAGGCGCCCTCTCTTTATCCTTGTTTCCAGCTTCTTTCATTATTCCTCTGTCTACACCCCTTAGTCCTACATCTTAAATATGTCCTAGTTTTGCCCATTTCTATAAAAACGCTTTTGCTCATTTCAGTGCCAATGACTGAGGTTATCTCCTCTGGCCCTGGAACGTGTTAAATCAATGACACTGTAACTATGCTATGGTGGTCAACATCTCTCCTTTTACTTACCAATCCCCTGCATGGGACCTCTCCTCCCCGACACTTTCTACACACACACACACACACACACACACACACACACACACACACACAGATCACCTAGTGTAGTCACCAAATTTTTCTCGACAACCTCCTAGCCTTCTTTGTTGAATTTTACACCCAGAGCCACCTGACCCCCCGTCTAGACTATCTTCAAACTTTCCTTCTGAATTTTGGTGATGTGTCAGTAGTCTGATTCCCTGATATACCGTTCTTCAGTTTTTTAACAGGCTTTCCTTGCCCACTCCATCCACATGGGTTACTTCTCGCTCTCGTGGCTAAGGAGGGATGTCTCTGTCAAAGAAGCAGCTCCGGGAAAGTCCAGAAAACCTTGGGGAATGAGCTATGTGACCAAGGCATCCAGCTGTGAAAGTCTGTCAGGTAAAGTTGTGAAATTCACCTTTAGTTGCCAGACCCAGGGGCCCAACGATGAAGCCCTCAGTCCTGAACGCAGTGTCAGGGAGACCCTGTCCGCCTCTCCCTTGTCACTACAGAGCCCTTCCACAGAGCAGAATTCCAGTAGTTAATGGCGCTCAAGCTGAGGTAGACAGAATGTTCCACCTCTCCCAACCCCACCACTTCCACTCTTGGTGATACGATCCCTCCATGTTTGCTCCTCCTCAGGCTCAGCTGATGAGGCGCCCCTGAGAAGAATCCCTTATCGATCCATGTTCCACCTTGGCAGGTCTTGCCTACTGCTCAGGGCCCTCCATGACTCTTGCTTTCCTCAAGACTTGTTCCTTATTAATATGACTTTTAGTAGGCACCTCACCTTGGCAATTCAGTTCATTACTGTTCATTATCTGTCAGATGACTTCTTACCCAACAACATCTGAAATCATGTGGGGATGGGCTATATCTTACTTAGGACCCTTGAGTCTCTGAGCCTGTCCCATAGAATATAATGCTCCATTCAGAGAAGAGGGCTCACAAGTAAGTTTCTGAGGAATCTACGTCACATGATGTAGCTGTATTGGAAGCTCAGTCTCGAAATCAGAGTTGGAAATGAATCCTAGTTCTGACCACGAGCAAATCAACATCAAGGAAGTCACCGAATGTGCCAGTCTGCGTCACTCATTTCTAAAACCAGGGGGCTCAGCAACCCTGACTTACAGGAAGGCCGCGAATTAAGTGAGAACACGAATGTGCTGTGCTCAGCAAAGTACTTAGCATGTGGTAAAAATTTTAGTAACAAGATGACAGAGACCAGAAGTGTTGGTGGAGGTGAGGACTTCAGATTCGAAGCTGGTCAGGACCAAGGTGAAACGTCTCTGTTACTGTACTGGTGCGGGAAGATCACTTTCCAGGAGCGTTTGCCAGCATATGTCATATCACAAACGACAGGAAGTGCTTTCACTGTGGCAACTAAGTGACAGAGCTTAAAGTGATGCGTCAGTACAGCTCATTTCTGGGATTGCCTCTCCCTTATCCCTTATCTGTCATCTCATGCCCTGGCTTTCAGCAACCAGGAAGGGCCCATTAACTCCCTTTACAATGGGGCAATCTGGAAATAAAAGCAAAGGCTTTGCTGTCTGGTTGCTTTGTAGTAATTTAACCAAATGTCAGACAAAGGCATCAGGAGGTTGTTATTAAAGTAATACTTGAAGGTTGAGGGGGAGGGGGGGGAACAGGGACCTAGAGGACGCCAAGGCTGTTTTTAACTTGCCTTTCTTGCATTAGACATGAGTTAGGCTGCTTTCTGGCTTCTATTCTAAAGATAGTATCACTGTGGTCAGAAATCTCCGAACTGTAATGATACCCAAGCTTGACAGGTAGCCTCTTGGACTGTGGTTTCAGTTAAACTCAATAGAGAGGAAGGGGACTCTGGGGAGTAAATTCATCTTTAGTTCGCAAGACCGCTTTTGTCTCTGAGTTTCAACAGTAAGATGACCTACCTTAGAAAATCAGGTTCTGGGGCGGAGCGATAGCCCAGCGGGTGGGCGTTCCTGCCGGCCGGCCTGCCGGCGGGTCGCCCGGCCCCATTGGTCCCGAGCACGCAGAGTAATCCTAGTCAACAGGGCCCGAGCATTGCGGGTGTACCAAAACAAAAAAAAAAAAAATTTAAAAAAAAAAAAAAAAAAGAAAATCAGGTTCTGGGAGTCAGAGCCATAGTACAGCGGGGAGGGATTTGCCTTACACGCAGTCGACCTGGGTTTGATCCCCAGCTCCCCCAAGTCCTGCCAGAAGTGACCCTTGAGTGCAGAGCCAAAAAGCAAGCCTTGAGCACCACCAAGTATTCCAAAACAAAAACAAGAAAAAAGGAAGGGAAAGAAAAGTACATTCTGAGTGGGGCAGGGGAGATCGGAACAGACAAAAGACAAAATTATTGAACAAGCAATTTACGAACAGACAGAAACAATAACAGAGAAAACACAGTGACAGGCCAGATGACAAACATGTCGTTTATAACATTTTGGAAGCAGTTAATAGCATTTGAACAGACCAGGAAAATAGTCAAAGCATAGAGACCGTTGAGATATTGAAACACCGACCACATCTCGCATTTCTGAGCACATACTCAGTAAAGCTATTAACATGGATTGACCACAGGCTGTTAAGGAATTACTTAATCCAGCTGGGACACCCTGGGGAAAGCAAAACCAGAGAGTCAAATACTCAGCAAATAGAAAACATTTATCCAAAATGGGCAAGAGGTCTTAGAACTTTGAGTACTGGCCAAAGGCAACTCGGATGTTCTGGAGAGTTCCACCATATAATTTATTAGCTCCTGTTCCCAGGAGGGAGAGATGGGAGACCAGGAAACGTCCTCTGAGGACACCTGTTATTTTCTTCAAAGAAGTTCCCACAGGCAAAACATCTTCTTCCCCCATTGTACTTCTGAGACATGCTTTGGAGATTTCCTTTAAAGCGGGCCCTTTCCCAGTTATACCTTTATTTTTTTCCTTTGGGGTCATACCCAGTGATGCTCAGGGGTATTCCAAGCTCTGAGCTCAGGAATTACTCCTGGTACTGAGTGGGGGGACCATATGGGATGCCAGGGATCTAACCCGAATCTGCCACATGCAAGGCAAACACCCTACCCGCTGTGCTATCGTTCTAGCCCCAGTTCCATCTTTTCTGAGGGGTGACACAAATTCCTGAGTTTAGAGACATTTGCTTCCTACCACTTTCTATAGTTATAAACATTGACTGCACCAAAATGACCTGCCACGCAGGACCTCAGGCTAAGTGAATGTACACGGAACTTGGCAGACCCCAGTAGGCCAGAAGCTACATAGTCAATGACGGCCAAGCAGAGAAATCTGTGCTCACCCTACTGGAATTTAATCCCACTCCCAACCCTTCCAGCTCTGAGCCTGGTAAGTGTCGCTGCTGCTGGACTCTATTGGAGCCTCTCTGCTATTCAAGAGACCACTAATGCTATAGAAAGAACCCCAAATCATCAGTCCAAATCTCCACCTGCTGACAGATGGTGATGTCATGTAAACATAGAAGAGTATACCTTTCTATTTCTACTGCTCTGTTTCTCCTAGCGCAGACCTGCTCTTTAGCCGTGTGCGGGCAAGACAAGCTGACCTGCTCAGAGGACTCCTCCCTCCCACCTAGCGGACAAGGAGAGGCAAAGGAGAGAAGCTTATGGGTGCAGGATAAAGACACCTTAAGACAAGTGGAGGACCTGCACACTGGTTGCAGGCTGCCCCCGGTGGGGAGGCAACTTCGCCCCAACTCACAATGCTATTCTCAGGCCACAGCTACTGACACCAAGTTCTGCCTCAGGAGATAGGGGTGTTATCTGACACTGCCACTGACTAGCCCCTTGAGTCAGGATAACTGACTTCTCTGGATCTTACTTCCTCTTCTTGAGAAGATTAGAGGAGATGTGAGAGCAGTTTTAGAGGGGTTTACTCCTAGATCTGTACTTGGGAATGACTCCTGAAGGGGCTCAAGCGACCACATGTTGTTCAGGGAACTGAACCTGGGTGGGCTGTGTGCAAGGCACGTGCCTTACCTATTGTATGAGCTCTCTGGCTCCAATGAGATGACAAATTTTGTGGTTTTTTGGTTACTCAGCGATACTGAGAGGTAACGCCTGGCTCTGCACTCAAGAATTACTCTTGGCAGTGCTCGGGGGACCATCAGAGAATCAAACCCGGTGGGCCCCATGCAAGGCAATCTCCCTACACGCTACTATCACTCAAGCACAAGGGATGAGATGACTCTTGACTCATTCAACACTAAACAGCGCCATCACTTGACAATACCAATTTCAGGCAGTCTCTGGCCAATTTCCTGCCAAAACCACCCTTATCTCCAGGTCAACCCAGGAGTCTCCAAGTACCCCTGAGCCCAATGAGCACCACAGCCTCCATGGCCTTGAAATCGCCTCCTTCTCTCCTTCCCTACACGTCTTGTCTCACCATTCTCAATGTCTGCCTTCACTTTCCTCATCATTGTCTTCGTCGGTGGTGTCACCCACACTCTTGCCGCCCTGTGGGTTGACCCAAACAGGCCCACTCTCCCTCCTGCCAGGAGGAATCAAGCAGCTGCTCAGTGTCCAGCTCTGGGCTCCGAGACCACGTGACCCACCTAGGCAGCCCGTCATGGAAATCCACTCCCTACAGGGGGTCTTTTATTTTTCTCTGTTCAAAGTCCTTCCTCTAGACTTGAAATTCTTTCCTTTCTTCCTGAGCTGTCTACTAGACTCAGAAGATGGCTTTATCTTTTGATCCTGGAGGAGATGTGACTCTCAAATTACTTCCAGTCGCTCTTCACACTGGCATGGATTTGTCAATTCTTTCCTCCTTTCTCCAAGAATGAGTCATTTGGGAGCTGGAGTGATAGCACGGGGGAGGGGGAGAAGGAAGCTTCTCTTGCATGTGGCTGACCAGAGTTCAATTCCCGGCATCTCCTATGGTTCCCTGAGCACCACCAGGCATGATCCCTGAGTGCAGAGTCAGGGGGTAAGCACTGAGCATTGCAGGGCAGGGCCCCAAAAACAAAAACAAACAAAAAAAAGTAGAAGAAAGAGCCATTCCTTATCTTCCCAATTAAGGCTTCAAAGCCAATTAAATAGATTAATAAATTAAGGTTCCTACCACAGTCTTTATGGCAGGCTATAAATGCTGATTCCCTTTCCTTTTCCCCCACTACCAATGTATTCCCCCCCAAATTTTTTTTTGCTCTTTTAGGGTCACACCGGCAATGCTCAGGGGTTTCTCCTGGCTCTGCACTCAGGAATTACTCCTGGTGGTGCTTGGGGGACCATATGGGATGCCGGGGTTCGAAGCCAGGTTGACACTGGCCGGCCGCGTGCAAGGCAAACGCCCTACCCACTGGGCTATCGCTCCGGCCCCCAAATTTATTTTTTGTTAAATACATGTTTTGCCTCCTGAGATCCCGGGACGACCCTACCCATTCAGCTCTCTTTTCTTTCCCAAAGCTTAAAGCCCTTCTTTTCTATGTTTTTCATCTGCTATCCCTTTCCTGGCAAACATATTCAAGTGACACCTCTCTTTTGAGGAATCCTTCTTCTTTTTCACACTTATACCTTTGTAAGCTGCTGTGTCCTCCTTTTCTTTCACGAGTTGGGAACAGGGTCCCCAAACTCTCTGCTGCCTTCCTGACCTTCCAATCTCACTTGTCTGCATGGATCTTCCTGACGACCTCACAGAAGCTTATTTAGGTATACACCCCCACATGACACCCCTACATCTCGACTCCCAGGGTCTCTTCTCTGCACTGTTTCTGCTGAAGCTTCTGCTCAAATTTAGATCTCAAATCCAAAATTTTTTGATGGGACCACACACCCAGCAGCACTCAGGACTTAACTCTTGGCTTCACCCCGGTGGACCCTTATGGGGGTGCTCGGGATCTAACCTGGGTCACATGCACGTCAGGGGCCCTCCCCGCTGTGCTACTGCTCCAGCCTCCGAACTTCCTTTTTTCAAATCTGCTTCTTTGCTATGTTTCGGTCTCAGCTTATGGCCACTAACCTATTTCAAAAAAGATCGAACGAGAATGCTAATGTGATTATAGCTCCTTCTTTCTTGCCTTTGCCTCCGCCAGATACCTGCTGTCCAGCTGTCATGACTTGTCCAAACAATCTCTCACATCAAGACAGTCCCTTCCTGCCAGGGGTTAGACTGACGCCTCACCTGGACTTCTTAGCGTTTCCTTCAGAGCAGCTCTCCCACGGCAGCTCCTTTTCCTGTGTGCCTTCCATGTCGCCCACAAAGTTTTTTCTTCCTAAAACTCTAGCTGGTTCTTACTGCTTCTCTACAGAGAAATGTCTGAGTTTCCATGGTACCTGCTCAGGACATGCTATACAACTGCACCTTCAAAGATGCCTCCCTCCACTCCCGCCTCATTCTCTCACCTAAACCCTGTGGTCTGACCTCGGGACCCCTCATCGGTACTCCACACACCTGGCCATCCCTCTCTCTCTGCCTGCAAAGTGCTTCCCTTCTCCACCTCCTGCTCACCTCTTCCAGCCGACCTCCACTACAACCTATTCTGAAACACCCTTTTCCACTTTCTCACCGCCTGGATTCTGGTTCCTTTGCTGGCTTACTCCGACTTGTTCCTCACTATAACAAGAGCCTTTTGAAGTAAGAATTCACTCATTTAACTGCTTTCCTAGCGTTCAAACTGGTTTCTTGTTTAACAAATGTTTATTGCAACATTATACAGAGGGGATGTGGTGTTAAAAGTGATTGAAATGGGGCCGGAGCAGTCGCCCAAGGGTGAGGTGATCGCCTTGTCTGCAGCTGAGTGGGGGTTCGATCCTCAGCACCCAATATGGTCCCTGAGTGTCACCATGAGTGACCCTTGAGCACAGAACCAAGAGTAAGCCCTGATCACTGCTGGTTGTGACCCCCAAAACAAACAAAAAATGGCTGAAATCAATAGGAACAAAATAAGATTAGGGGTAGGAACTCACGCCATCTTGTCCACAGATGGTCTGGATGATAGTCTCGAAGAAAAGAATAGCAGATAAGGACACTTGACAGTGAAAGAAAAGCCAACTAGATTCTAATCCCTCAGTTTATTTCCTCTCTTCCTACGTAGGAATAAAATAGATCAGAAGTAAAAATAAAGTCCATCTCTATTCTCCTCATTTATTTCAGATATGTTTGTTGCGTTCTTTTCTACTGCCAAGATCGCGATCTAAATTGTTATTTCAATGTCAGTATACAAAGTAGCCCAAAGGCTCAAGCCTAAATTAAGTGTGGATACCGTCCAGAGATGTCAGGATTCAAACAGAGGCGTCAAACCCTTGCACCAGCACAGAACTCGAGTTCCTAAAGCATCTAGAGATGTTAGTGATGCTTTGGAGGGAGATAGAAATGGATAATGTTCATTTTTAAACCCAATTTTATTATCCTACATCTTTGCTCATGGCTGGGCAAACACTTCAAGAAACCAGACTGATTATCCTTGCTAACATGGTCTTGATTATTTACAAACCAGAACATGACATCCAGCCAGGGTTGTTCTTTTCTTTTCTTTTCTTTTCTTTTCTTTTCTTTTCTTTTTCTTTTCTTTTCTTTTCTTTTCTTTTTCTTTTCTTTTCTTTTTCTTTTTCTTTTCCTTTTCCTTTTCCTTTTCCTTTCCTTTCCTTTCCTTTTCCTTTCCTTTCCTTTTCTTTTCTTTTCTTTTTTTTGCTATTTGGGTCACGCCTTGCAATGTTCAGGGTTACTACTGACTCCTGCAGTCAGGAATTACTCCTCTGGCGGTGCTCAGGGGACCATATAGGATGCTGGAGATCGAACCCATGGGTCAGCCATGTACAAGACAAGCGCCCTACTCACTTGTACTATCACTCGGCCCGAATCAGGGTTGTTCTAAGTGCTGAATAAGCACAGTCTTATTTATCTGGGCTTACTCTTTCTCAAGCAAATAAAGGACGTGCAGATAAGCAAAAAGTAGCCAGGACCAGAAATGAGTGTTTTTCTGTCGACTGTCCCACTTGAGTTCAAATGGAGAGAAGATGGTGAAGAAAGGTCTCCTAAGCCTATTTCTAGGAGTCAATCCTAGCAGGTCTGCCTCTTCCTCTGGTAACTCACAGTGTCCCTCAATCTCTGTTATGATTTATTTGCTTTCCAGAAGTTTATTTAGCTCCTGGTTCAGCAAGAGCAGGTCTTGCCAAACCTGAGTCCATGGCTGGACTTTCCAGGCTAATCTCTAATGAGAGGGTTGTGTCAGTGTTAAAAAGCAGAGTGTGGGGCCAGAGTGATAGTGCAGTGGGTAGGGCATTTGCCTTGCATGAGGACAACCCAAGTTTGATCCCCGGCATCCCATATGGTCCCCTGAGTACCGCCAGGAGTAATTTCTGAGCGCAGAGCCAGGAGTAACCACTGAGCATCACCAGGTGTGACCAAAAAATAAATAGATAAATTTTTTAAAAAGCCGTAGATGACACCTCACAATCAACATTTAGCCGTAACTGGCATACCAGCACCTGAAAGAACTGTACTAGGAACTGAGGAACTATTAGTCTGCTGTGTTCTAAATGCCTGTAATTTGACTTAAACAAAATTCATACTTAAGGAATTCCTCTGTGTCAAGTAGAAGGAGGTGTACGCATATGACCTATGTGCCAACTCGAAGAAGGTGTATGCATAAGACTCTCTGAAGAGCAAAGGTAGTAATGAAGGATGTTGGGGACACTTTGAGGGGAAAAAGATCCATGGGAATCATGAACGAACCAGGGCAACACAACCCATAGGGTGCAATCCTCAAGAGAGACGATGCCATCATGGTATTTAAGAATGGATCCTAATACTTTACTATAGAACATCGGGTGAAGTCCTGGAGCTAACATTTATTGCTTCTGGGAAACTGGGCATCGATTATATCTGTGTCCTGCTTTGACCATTTAAAACTGGGATTCTAATCATTTATTCTGCATAAGGGTCTCGTAATGATCAAATGACAAAACAAGACTCTTGTGAGAACACAGACTATAAATCCCAGGTCAGTACTATTAAAAGAACAGCAACCAAGGGTCCAGGGTGCTTGTGTTTACTGACCATCATCATGAGATGCCATCCTCACTAGGAAAGGAGAAACTTTTAGATAAAATCATTGTAAAGTTGTTCTAAACAACGTAAGGACCACTTTCTGGGAATTCCGTTAAGTAAAGACTTGAACACACAGAAGCCATCCAAGAGAACAAAGCAATGAAGAAGACGCACTGGCTGCCTGGTGGGGCTGACACAATGGGATTGAGTTGATTCCTGAGCTTCTCAGAGCAGAGGAGTGCACAGGGCAGATTCTACAACACATGTCCGATGGCAGTAAAGGAATCCTGACATGCGGGTTTCTTCCTCTTCCCCAAGAAGCACAAGACACCTCCTGGATTCCACGTTAGGCCAGATGGACTGCCAGGCCCAGCTAGTTAAGACAAATAATGCAGAGAGAAAGCACACGTGGATGCTATGAGAGGGAAGAGGCGGAGATGGCTCTACGTTCCCCATAGTGGATGTCCATTCTCTTTCTCTGGTCTCTGAACACACGTGGCTCATGCCAGTGCTCTTTGCATCAGAGGTGAGGGTGACACCTTATCCTCACTGCAGGGAATATTCTCTGACATAGCCTGGGAAAGCTGCATGGTTCTGGGGGAGGTTCTGTTTGTCTAAGGCTGAGCAGCAGGAAGAAAAGCCCTTGGCTGTGCTGCCCAATCCAGTCCACCGTTCCTTTCGAAGTCAAAGGGACTCACAAACAGTCTTTATTGCAGTCCAGTTTAGATGAAGGATTTTCATACAACACCCTTGAGAGTAATAGAGGGAAGAGCTGGATAAACATTTAAAGAGTTTGGAAGGACCAGAGAGAGCTCAACAGGCTGGGGCACAGGTTTTGCATGCAAGAGGCCCAGGCTCAATTCCTGGTACCTCAAGCTCCCGGGTCTCTGAGAACAGTATTGGAACTGCCCCCGTGGACCACCAGGCATGCCCTCCTTGCACCGAGTCATGAAACAAAAACAAAGTGTGTGGAAGACAATGCCTCAAATACCTCACTAAACACAAGCAAGTGTGTGAAAGTGACAGGTGTTCGAAACATCTTACATTGTCATGTCTGCCCAACCAACCTTGCTTTTATCACGGCTTTTATCACGTGTGGGTGGGCTCTCTTCCTCTGGAAGAATGGATGCCGGGGGGCATACATGTGTTGGCTATGAAAATTCTTGGAACTAAAGATGTCAACTGACCAAAACCAACAGAACAAACCAGAGACATCAGCAGAAGCTCCGTGTTCTCACGCAGTCTCACGGAGTCTATGACACAAATGACCTGATGGCTGGGGTCACAATAGCTGAGTCAAGGCTGAGCACAGCTGTGACACTCTGGTCCACTTGGACCAGCCCAAGGGAGCTGTGCTCAGCTATCCAGGAGATGTCCAAGGAGAACTAGAACAAGAAGCTTCACAAAGCTGGAATCAACCCCAAGGCCATCATAAACATCATCTAAAAGAACGGGAGGGGTGGCGCCAAGCCCTATAGTGCAGTCCACCAAACTGTGCCCACCATCAGGCAGAGAGCAAGGCTCCTTCCCATGGCATCTGTCACCAGAGTCCAGGCCTCATGCCCACCACACTCCCGAGGACGCTTGTTATCTGATGAAGCAGAGTATTAAGCTAAATCATCAGTTCCCCTGCACTGGCTTGGTGTGTGGGTGCGCTGGATTGTCATGAAGACACCATCCCAGGGTCATTTATTTCATTTCACTTCTGCAGAAGTAAAAATAGAACGAGCTCAGGCTTGACCGCCCCCGACAAGAAGGGCGCAGCCCAGGCAGCTCTGTGGGGCAGCTCGCTGCCTCCCTCAGCCTGAGGAGACGCTCAGCGCCAGGAGCTGCCTTCTGGCCTCTCCGTCTCTGACTTCCTCTTGCTGGTTTCCCCTTTCTTCCTTGCCGCACTGCCCTCTCCTTCATCATCATCCTTGACTCTTTCCCAGAGTCTGGTCTCCTCCTGGTTGGCACCTCACCAGGCAGCTCCTCTCGGGCCCTCCTGAGTCCAGACTTCTCTGAGTGCCAAAATTTCAGGAGTTCTACTACTGCACCCCCACTTCTGCTCCCTTCACCAGGTCCCAGTCGCCAAAAGCCCTTAGAAAGATGCACTTCAGAGGCCAGAAAGACCGAGAGCAGAGTCGCTGTGAGGCACCTTTTCCCAGACTCTGCTCTAGCCAAAGGAGCCTGTTATTCACCAACTTCAGTAGAGCCAATGGGCGAACAGGTGGAGCCTCACGCATCCGTGTTTTGGACGAATTAATTCTTGAAATCCACAAAGTTTGGTTTGTTTTGAATGTTCAGGGTCAGAGTGATTATACAGCAGGTAGAGCACTAGCTTTTTGTGTGGACAATCTGGGTTTGATCCCTGGAATCCCCCCAGTGACTTCACACACACACACACACACACACACACCAAAGACTTGTCAGGAGTAATTCCTGAGCATGGAGCTGGGAGTAACCCCGAGCACCTCTACCTCTGGGTGTGGCCCCAAAATGAATTCCCCTGCCCCAAAATATGTTCAGCTTGGCCTCTCCAATTCTGACCCTTGATGTCCTCAGCTACCTCTGTGTCAGTCTTATTACAATTCTGGCTTAGAGAGAGAAGCTTCTTGGGCCAGACCATAATACTAGTCCAAGGCAGGTAGCATGTTTGCCTGGCATGAGGTCAACCCAGGTTCAATTGTCAGTATCCCATAGGGTCCCCGAGCCTGCCAGGAGTGATATCTGAGCACAGAGCTATGAGTAAATCCTGAGCACTTCCAGGTACAGTCCAAAAAACAAGAAGGAAGGAAGGAAGGAAGGAAGGAAGGAAGGAAGGAAGGAAGGAAGGAAGGAAGGAAGGAAGGAAGGAAGGAAGGAAGGAAGGAAGGAAGGAAGGAAGGAAGGAAGGGAAGGGAGGGAGGGAGGGAGGGGAGGAGGGAGGGAGGGAGGGAGGAAGGAAGGAAGGAAGGAAGGAGAAGGAAGGAAGGAAGGAGAGGAAGGAAGGAAGGAAGGAAGGAAGGAGGGAGGGAGGGAAGGAGGGAAGGAGGGAAGGAGGGAAGGAGGGAAGGAGGAGGGGAGGGAGGGAGAGGGAGGGGGAAGGAGGGGAAGGGAGGGGGACGGAGGGAGGGAAAGAAGGAGGGAAGAAAGGAAGTGCAGACTGCAGTGAGCCACCAACATCAGAAGCTTGTAGACTGCAGTGGCACCCCAAGGAACAGCAAGTCCACTGGGGGGGCAAGCAGAGTGGACATCACTCTGTGACTGCATGTAAATGGCAGCCCCCAACCACAGCAGCTGGAAACAGCGTGCTACTGGGTCAAAGCAGCAGTGGTAAGAGCCCAAGGTGTGGCGACAGCCCAAGGCTGAGATTTCAAAGACAGGTACAGGTACCACAGCTGTGCGTGACAGGGCATCCCACAGGGCCTCCAGCAGGGAAGCTAATGTCTGAGGGCACCAAGCGACTGCCCTGCCCCACGAGCAAAGGCTGGTGGGAATCATGTGATTTCCTCACAGCAGTGCAACTGCTCTCAAGACCCATGACTCGTGCACACAGGGGAGCAAGAAAACAACCAGGCGCTCACATTTGTTGGCTGCTGAATGAGAGCACTCGGTCGGCCAAGGTGCCATTCATTCCCTCCTCACCCTTCTCCAACACTGACATCAAAGGCTCTGAATCTCTGAAACCAAACTGTGGGCAAGCAGAAAACACAACACTAGCGTAGACTTTGGAGACCGGATCTCCTGACTCCCAAGGGTGCCCCCCACAGAGCTCATGGCCCAGATTTCAGACAAGATCATAGAAAACCACCAAGTAATGTTCCAAGGGGCAGGAGGCTCCAGTAAACACCAGTGACCGCACAAGAAGAGCAGCAGAGGCTACTGGGGAGTTGTGAGTAGCAGCGGAGTTGGCATGGACTAGGACACTGGGTCAGTCAAAGGAGTGAATCTACAAGGAACCAAGGCAAAGGTCCCGAACAGAGGGACTTCGCCATACACTCACAGGGAACGTCTCTGAGAACAGGAGACTGATTTGTTCACACAAGGAGACACGTGTCTATGGTCTGCCCTAGAACCATCAAATGCTGTTCGGTAATGAGAAGAAGAGAGAAGAGGCCCTAGATGCCCTCCCGTGAGAACTCTGTGAGGGTATCTGAGCCCCGGGACCCTAGGGTCACATTAGGGCCAGGTGGGGCCTTGGTGTGGGCAAGAGGAAGGGAGCTTTTCTGATCTGTTTATGATATTAATTTCCAGAGTTCACAGAGTTCGCCCCAGCTGGGATCCATCCGTCCAAGTGGGGGCTCCTCAGTCACATAACTGTCATAGCTCTGAAAGGTGACATGTCCTCATGAAAGTGCTGGCCAGGAACAGATCAGGTCCTGTCCACATGTC
The DNA here is from genome assembly GCA_021461705.1 of Cryptotis parvus. NCBI lineage: Eukaryota > Metazoa > Chordata > Mammalia > Eulipotyphla > Soricidae > Cryptotis > Cryptotis parvus. The sequence continues at coordinate 91,922 of JAJIBD010006084.1, forward strand.
TTTGTCTGCATTACAGAGCAGAGGGAGCTTTGCAACTGCCACAGTCATGAAAACCTTCCTTTGTTTTTAACAAGCCTCTTTGGGGTGGGTTTTGGTAGAAGGAGGTTGGGCTACACCTGGCAGTGCTCAGGGGCTGTTCCTGACTCTCTGTTCAGGAGAGACTCTTGGCAGTGCTTGGGGAATGTATATGGTGCCAAGGATTCAAACCAGGGTGGCAGCGAAGCTTCAGCGGGAAAAGCAAGTGCCTACCGCCTGGACTAACTCTCTGGCTCTTTTAGAAGCTCTCCTTGCATACGCTGGAGGTGGTGCAGCCCTCACGTAACCACTCCATCCACCCTCGGCTCTGCAGCTCTGGCTGTGAGAGAGAAACACCTTCACAACTGCTCCCGTGTCCCCCAGAACTCAGCCCAAGAGCTTGAGAGCACACTGGCAAAAATTCACTCTTTTTGATTGGATGGTTGGTTGGTTGGTTGGGTTGGTTGGTTTTGGTTGGTTGGTTGGTTGGTTGGTTGGTTGGTTGGTTGGTTGGTTGGTTGGTTGGTTGGTTGGTTTGGTTGGTTGGTTGGTTGGTTGGTTGGTTGGTTTGCTCGTTTGTTCGTTCGCTCATTCGTTGGTTTGAGAACACACCTGACAGTGTTCCTGGCTAACCCCTGACTCTGAGCTCACGGATCACTCCTGGCAGGGTTTAGGGCACCATCTGTGGCAAGGAATCAGACTCAGGTTGGCCATATGCCAGCCAAAACCCTACCCCTATACTATCACTTGGGCCTTACAGTACTCACTCCACTGTGGCTTTGGAGGCGCCCTGCGGAGAACTTTTCAGGACTGAGGTTCCTCCAAGCTGACGGGTACAGAAATTGGGTTCCAACAAATTCATCCTAAAGGCCATGCCCCCTCACCTCCTCTCAGAGTACCTGTTGCCTCTGGAATGGGTCCCTATGCTCCCGGATACGCAAGTCAGGGATCACTAACATAACCAAGTCCTAAACACATCCTAGGAGGAAACCGGGAAAAGAAGAATTGCCTGCTAAGTAGGACGCTTAAGATAACCCCCATTTTTTCTACCTTGTCTCAGTCCCATTTTTACTAGACACCTGCGCTGCAACGGGAAGCCAGGTAAGACTGATGGGGGAGCCAGGGGGTGGTGAAGAAGCAGAGCCGAGAACAAGAACGCCAGGGCGCCCAGGTCAAACTGGTGCCAGAGACCTGGGGCGGCGGCGACCTGTCTCCCTGCCACAGCCCTGGCACCACCACCTGCCCAGTCAACATCTCCAGAACTGAATGGAGAAAGAAGCAGCCGAGCCCTTTGCGGGAACCTCTCCCAGTGGTTTCCTGGGACGCAAGTCTCAGGTGGAGGCCATGACAGCCGGGCTACATCCATGGTAATAGCTTGAAAGTGCAGTGAGGTCGCACTAGGTCAAATTCGGACAGAGCAAACAGCAACACTCCCCACCCACCCCCACCCCACTCCACCGCCTTCCTGCACATTTCCAGCCTGCGGTTTCCCCCGGGAAACCCTCATCAGCATCCCAGCACCCACGTGTGTTCTTCCTGGGGTGAAGGAAGATGAAGTTCTTACCTGGGTCTGCTGGGGGCGGCGCTCATGTGGACACAGGGTGCCCGTACCAGTCCGGGGCGCTCGGGGTCAGCGGCGTCCGGGCGCACCTGAGCTGCTGCGGGCGGGGGAGCGCTCAGCACATCTCCCGGGAACCCTGGTTTTGCAAAGAGCAGAGCCAGTCCCTTTAGAAAGAGGGAGGAGGAGACGGGCCGGGCGGCCGGGCGACACCCACCGGAGCGGGGTTGGAGCCAGCTGGCTCAGCCGAGGGGCGCGGGGCACCTGGGCGCCTGGACCGGCTTTGCCCTGCGGGGCGGGAGCAGCTGGGGCTGGAGGAAGCGGAACTCCCGCGGCTGTCTCTGCGGCTCCTTACCGCATCGCCTGCCGCTTGCTAAATATACCCTGGTCCCTCCCTGAGCTGCGCGCTGCTCTCTGGCTACCTACGTGGTTCAGGCTGGTAGCCCGGGCTCTGTCCTGCTCCCCGCTTGCTCCCCGCTCGGCCCCCTAGTTCCCCGCTCTCCTCCCCTCCCACGCGGCACCGGGGATGAAACTGCCTGGATTCTCCTGGTGGGGCTTGGCGCCAACATAGAGCACTGCAGTGTAACTCGGACGCGCAAGCAAACACACACACACACACACACACAGATACACATAGATACACACATAGACACACACAGATACACACATACACACATATGCACACAGAATCGAACACAGATATACACATAGATACACACATAGACACATGTATACAGATACAGATACACACAGACACACATGCAAACACAGATACACACAGAGACACACACAGACACACAGACACACACACAAACAGAGACACATACAGACACACACAGACACACACACACATACACGGTTCCCTTCTACCCAAGTGCCCCCATCAATTTTCTGGGGGACAACGGCCCGAGCCTTCTGCTTGCTGAACAGCCCATCTGGAAACCAGATTATTATCATGTTGCAAGCGAAAGTGGGAAAGAGGTGCAGGGAAGGCAAATGGCCCTGAGTGCCAGCAAGTCCACAGGTGGCCTGCGGGAGGCAGGGGGAGGGCGCAATCCAGACCCAGAGTGTCAAAATCTTGGCACTCTGAAGGAGGACAGCACCGCCCAGGACTCATGTTGCAAAATGAGAAGCTCAGAGAGGGCACCTGACTTTCCCAGGGTCACACAGCCAGGAGGACCGGTGAGGCGCCCCTTAACCACGGGCGCGAGTGTCCTCGCTCTCACCCAGAGCAACCATGTGTGGGGGGCCGTCCCCTGAGCGCAGGGAGAAAACACAGCCAGCTGCTTGACCGTGAGCTCCCGACTCCGCAGACCACCAGGAAGTGCCCTCTCCTTCCAGGCAGGCTGCCCCAGAGGGGGGGGGCAGAGCTGAGGCCACGGCCAGGGAAGTGAAGAACTCTTGCTCCTGCTCTCTTCCTGAGACCCAGCCACCTTCACAGAGGCCCAATCCCGCTTGTTTTCCGCCCGCTGGACACCTCTACTTCCACAGTACTCACAATCCGCCTCCGAAGACCTCCAGAAGAGTGACCCCTGGAACTCTCAGTCCACACATCAAATGGGGCTTTCTCAGCTGGAAAGCATGGACGCCCCCCAAGATCCCCCTTTGTGCTCTCTTTGGGCATTAGAATACTGATTTCCAAATTGTGTGCAATGAAGCAACTCAGAGGCGAGGCGTCCTCTGGAATTATGCTAGTAACTAAAAGATTTTGTTAAATGTGGTCCCTGAGAAGCAGCTGAGAACAAGCTTAAACCCTGGATACCGTGCCCCACTCTTGACAAACTGTGTCAGCTGGAACGAGTTGTTTCACCTCTTGAAGCCTTAGTTTCTCTGAGAGGTGGAGAGAGCAACTGATACCGCCAGCCAGCACCCAGTAGTCTATCACGTAGGTTGCCAGCTGGTAGCCCTGAGCGTGTTGTCTGTTCTCTCCCCTTCTCTCTCCGTTCAGACCATCTTGATCTCACAAAGGAAATGATATACCTCCCACAGAACTATCGGAGGAGCAATAAAATCTGGCATGTGGAGCACCTAGCCCAGTGCCTGAAACAGAATAAGCCCCGAAAGCATCTTGGTTTCAGCGTCTCCAGATAAATTTTCCTGAGCAAGATGCTTTGACTTTTCACAGCCTCCTGGGGTTGCAAAGATCAACATAACACCTGTAAATTATCTGGCACACGGCAAGCGATAAATATATGCTAATGACCTGTCTTTCTTCTCAAGGTTTATTTTTACCTGAAGCATTGCCGATGCACCTCAGTGACTCACAAACTCATTCATCTTCCTCTTAGGTCCTGTTCTAGCACCGCTTCATTTAAATGCGTTTACATCTTGTTCACATTTCTCCTCATTCATTCAGCAAAAATTTACTGCTATATACTATGTGCTTCCAGGCACTGAGCTCTACTTGGGCGTGTATGTACTTGTTTAAGTGGATTTAAATCCCCAGAGATGAGGAATGGGTTTTCCATGTGCCTTGATTTTTCACTCCCTCCTACAGAGATAGCGATAATCATAGGTTCACTGGCTTGGAGGAGACCTGGGGATTACAGAGGTCAACATTTTCATTTAATAGTCGAGAAAGGATCAAGGGCTTTCACACACTGAGAGACCAAAAAAAAGAAAGAAAGAAATGAAATAAAAAAGAAAATGGGAAGATGCTGCTGGTCCCCTGCCCACTCATCTAGTATTCATTGAATTATGCAAAATTTTCTCACCATCTGCTCCATGGAAAACTAGTTCCTTAGAATGTTAGTAGTTGACAATTCAACAAAGGATTTTGTGTCTAAGTGTGTTTGAGAAATTATGGGTTAAGGAAAGTTAAGCCATGCCTTTTTTTTTTTTTTTTTTTGGTCATCTTTGGTTTTTTTCCACAGCAAGACTCTCCAGAGCCTATAGGATGTGTGGGTTCAAGTCCACCTTGTTAAATGCAGCCAATCAGGAAAATCTTTCTCAGAGAACTAAGGGTAACTGGTGGCCCATTATGTCCCCACTGGTTTTAGGGTGCACACTCTGTAACTGGAACTAGCCAAGGTGATGACTGAGTTTGTGTGACCTTAAGAGAAACCCAGGGTGAATTCCTCCAAGACCCCGGCAGTTCCCCAGAAGGGCACCTGTTGGCTGCCACCCTCAGAAGAAAGGAAACATCACCAGGGGTGCCTCTCCCTTAGGCACCTGTTTGTTCAAGGGGGGGGCGGCAGCTCAGCCCAACTCCCCTGCTGGACAGATTCAGCAGAGCTGCGGGGGGCCAGTTCTTGCTTCTCTGCTCTGATTCAGGGAAATTTCCAGCCTTCTTGGCAGCAGGCATAGGCTTTGAATAGAGAGATAGTCCAGAGGGTAAGACACTTGCCCTGTACATAGTCGACCCTGACTCCATCTTGAGTGCCAGGAAATATCCCTCCATCCCACTGCTTAAAAAAAGGTGTGTGTGTGGGGGGTGAATGATAGTCCAGAGGGTAGGGCGTTTGCCTTGCATGCTGGCGCCCACTGGGTTCTATCCCAACAACAGTGCCAGGGAGTAATTCCTGAGTGCAGAGCCAGGAGTAACCCCTGAGCATTGCTGGGTGTGACCCAAAAGCAAAAAAAAAAAAAAAAAAAAACCACAAGTCTCTGACCAGGTAGTTGAGTATATTGATCCCATCTATTTTAATCTCTAGCTGTTGGATACTAGGCAAGTTATTTACCCTCTAATGCCTCAGTTCTTTGATATTAAGACAAACATTATAACATAACTCTGGATTTCTTTTTTTTGCTTTTTTTGGGTCACACCCAGCAATGCTCAGGGGTTTCTCCTGGCTCTGCACTCAGGAATTACTCCTGGCGGTGCTCGGGGGACCATATGGGATGCCGGGGATCAAACCCAGGCCGGCACAGGCTGGTCGTATGCAAGGCAAATGCCCTACCCACTGGGCTATCGCCCCGGCCCTGGATTTTTTTTAATGCACCTTTCATGCCTGGAGAACTAGATAGTACAGCAGGTAGGGCACTTGTCTTGCATGCGACTGACTTATTTGATTCCCAGCATCTTATATGGTCCCGGGAGATATCAGAAGTGAGCCTGAGCACAAAGCCAGGAGTAAACCATGAGCACAGCTGACTGCAGACTCCCTCCCCCCACAAAAATTAAATATGCCTTTAAACTCCTGGTACAGTGTCTGATACAGCGTATGTCCCTAGAGTGTCAACACAGAGCTGAGTGGCTATAGCTGAGTTTTATGACCCCAGAAGTTCAGTTCTTCTCCTCTCCCTCTCTGTGTGATGAATGACATCATCCCAGCAATGCTCTGCCCCCCACAGAGCCAGGGGCAACACGAGTAGGCGCAAACTCAGGAGTGAGCAGAAAAGGTATTAATCACTAACATCATATACTCTGCCTTTAATTGAACAGCTGCTAGATGTCCAGCACTGTGATTTATATTGTGTTTATATTCCTCATCTCTCTAGATTTCATTCTGTCCATATTCATCAACAAACCTAAGAAAAGGGAAGCAGCCACCTTCCCATTGGAAACTTTTTTAAAAAAGCAAATGTTCAGAAAGTTTACTGAGGGGCTGGAGCAATAGCCCAGCGGGTAGGGCGTTTGCCTTGCATGCGGCTGGCCCATGCTGGCCTGGGGTTCGATCCCGGCATCCCATATGGTCCCCTAAGCACCGCCAGAAGTAATTCCTGAGTGCAGAGCCAGGAGAAACCCCTGAGCATTGCCGGGTATGGCCCAAAAAAAAAAAAAAAGTTTACTGAGTTGGAGAACAGAAATCACCAACCACCAGCTTCCCAGAGTCACTTCCATCCTGGGAGAACCCGGCCCTCCCTGTGTATGAGAAGGTACTTCCTGGGACATGGCTGGGGTGGCAAATAGTTCCTGGGAGGGGCAGCTGTGGAACAGATATTAAAATCAGTGCCCAATTAAGAAAGAAACAGAATCAATAAAACTCTTTCCTCAGTGGTGTCCCCCAAGGGCCCACCCATTGGTCTCTGCCCGCCTGGAACATGCAAAGGAACCAGAAATCCCAGCAGCCCACAGCTGAACAGAGCCCTGGAGAGACACTTGTCTCCCCACTGCTCATGGGCTCAGCAGCCCGAGAAGCCAGGATAGTGAGCTAACACTCCCTCGGTCTGTCTAACCAGCCTTTTCGTTTCCTCCACGTGAACCGAGGCAAGGCCCCCCACGGCTTGGCCGGAAAGGCAACTCCTTCCAAACTCACCTTCTGGCACTCACACCCTCCAGCCCAGGCTGTTTTGCTGGGCTCAGGTGAAGGCACTTTGGTGGCTGTGACAGGAGGACGAAATGACTGCCTGACGGCCTCCAGAAGGTCACAACCTATGGGCAACAGCGACCAGCAGCAGTCCTGACAGAAAATAAGGCGAATTTCTTTTCCAGAGGGATGTGGAGAGAAACTAATAACACGACAGGGGTAAAGGAGAGAGCCAAGCTTTGTTATTTCCCCAGGCAAAATATCATAGGAAGCGTCTGCAATAAAAACAGTACCTGCATAACCAAGAGTGGAGGGCAAAATCACCCGATGTCCACGCCCTCGTCAGAGCCTTCTAAGGCGTGTGCCGTTTCAGAAACACCTGCTGTGTGGCTGCGTGGGTGTGCGGTACTCAGAGTCTGGGATGGGGACTGGGTAAAACAGCGACATTTTTCTAAATAACTAAAACATATCAGATATTGTACTGGGGACTGTCAATTCAAGATGTTCTGTCAGCCTCGAAACAATTCTGCCAAACTAGCTTAATCCTACCCCCATGTTAGAGAAGGCAGAGCTGGGTCTTAATCGAAGTTAAAGAACTTGTCCAAAGTAACCTGTCCAATGAAACCGTCTGTCTCTGACAAACGATTCTCCCCTGACCCTCACATCCGTAAAGAGCATTTCAAACCGACGCTTTCTGTACTCAGGGATCTATTCTGTCAGAGCTCAGGACACTGTATGGGGTGCCGGGGATCAAAGCAGGTGGGCTGCGTGCAAGGCAAGTTCCCTGCCCGCTGTACCATCGCCTCCATGCCCTTCCTGCTGTGCCATCACTCTGAACCCTGCCTGCTGTGCCATGGCTCCAGTCTTCAGACACGTTCTTTGTGCAGGCCACTGGCTCTGCTGACCCCAGTCTGGCAGGACCCGAGCACCACCAGGTCTCTGGGACCTAGCATTGACCCATTGACAAATGATCACCTGGAGTGATCTCCAGACCCCTTGAACACCAAGACCCCCAAACGCCCTGATACGGGGCCATGGGAGCTGGTCACTGTTGCCCATAGGTTGTGGTTGTGACCTTCTGGAGTGGTGGCAGGCAGGCCTTTCGTGGACAAGGTGTCACTTGCAAGCCTGGCCCCCAGGGGGGGGTGGTCATTCTCAGACCAAAACCAAGTGGGACTCTGCTATGAGCAGCCCCCCAGCCCCCCAGCACTGGACGGAGTAACAGTATGGCAGGAGAAAGTGCCAGCCTTACAGACAGCTGCCCTGGGTTCCATCCCTGCTACCACATCATATGCCCCCTGGATCTGCTAAGTGATCCTGAGCACAGAGCCAGGAGAAAGTACTGAATGTACCCAGTGTGGCCCAAAAACCAAATAGGAAAAACAAGCATCTCTGGGGTTGAATAGAGGTAAATGTTATTTAAATGTTGCTGAAATACTTATCAGGGGCAGCTATACTGTATAAATATAAATATACTGTATAAATATAAATACACACAACACACACATACCACACACATATATAGCCAGAGACATAGTGGGGTTCCTCGTGTCCAGGGCAGGGGAGCCAGGAGACAGAGGCCCTCCACCTCTCCTCTTAACTCCCCAGGCCCTAGATGCTCCGTCTTTCCTATGGAGAGCAGTGGGAGGGGTTGAGGAATAAAGCTCACACCTGGACGCTCAGGTTCAGGTGGCCTGGCTGCTCGGGGGCTCTGCTGAGGGCTAAGCAGCCTCGTACCAGAACCGACAATGGGGGCTCTGGGGTGAGCAGGTGCATGGGAGGTGCTCTAAGACCATCACCCCCACTCTCCAAGCTGGCCTTTGCCTGGGCCGCTCCCCTGCCCATCTCTTTGCCAGTGCCACCAGCTGCCCCTTGTCAGCTCAGTATAAAGGGAAGCCAGATTTGTTGGGGGAGGGTGGCCATGCCAGCTCCCTCCCCACTCCCGCCTCTCCTAGAGGCGTCCATCTGGCCTGCAGCACAGCTGATGTGTGCTCTGAAAAAGCTGCTTCCGAGTGAGGTCGATGCGATTCAAGCCCATGACACGGGTCTGCTCAAAGTCTGGGTCCGAGGGTGGGGACCAGGGCTCACAGAGTCAGTCGGCCTTTCTGGCTACCTGCCTTGGCATCAGTGAGTAACTGCCGTCCAACTCTGCTTTCCTCTGGATATACACAAAAATACATAAAGTAATGGATACTTTTGGGGAGCCAGGTTATCTACTAATCGAAAATGTGGTTAGTCATTTTTGTGATATAAATTGTCTCAGACAACATTTGTCTGATTCTTCCACCACAGGCCCAACCTTGACAGGCAGTGGTGCTGAGACCAAGCTGAATGATTCACTTTTCTTTCCTTTTTTTTCCCCTGGCTCTGCACTCAGGGAATTACTCCTGGGGCCAGAGCAATAGCACAGCAGGTAGGGTGTTTGCCTTGCACGTGGCCGACACGGATTCGATTCCCCAGCATCGTGTGTGGGTCCCCGAGCACTGCCAGGAGTAGTTCCTGAATAGAGGATTGGCCATGTACAAGGCAAAATGCCCTCCCCACTGTACTATCGCTCTGGTCCAGCCCCTTCCCTTTTCAAAGGCTCTCCCTGGCTCTCATATCCCTTGGCCTGAATGTAATGACACAGCGGAAGAGAAACCAGGAGACAGCAGTGAGTAAGGGACTGCATCAGGAAGTCAGTCCAGGACTCTAGATGGTCCTAGAAGTCCTATGCAAGAGAGGTCGGGAGAGACTATACAGCGAGAAGGGTGCTTGTCTTGCAGACAGCTGACCTTGCTTTGATCCCCAGCACCCACATAGTCCCCCAAGTCCCACCATGAGTGATCCCAGAGAACAGAACCATGAATGAGTAAGCCCTGACCACCACTTGGTGTGACCCACAAAAAAATTAATAATAAACAGACATCGTAGGCTTGAGTGTTGAGTGTTCAAGAGCTCTGTGCAATACTGGGCATGGCAACACACACCGGCAGGCAGCCAAGCCCGCTGTTCTTCAGGGCTCTGCTGACGAGGACATGCCCTGTTCTGTATCAACAGGCCCCCATGCTCTCCCTTGGCTGTGAGGTGCTGCCGCTCTGTCTGGACTATCAGAATTGGAGCGTGGCCACAGGACATCCCAAATAGTCAGTCAGACAGAGGAGTGACGTCTGCTCTGTGGAAAGGGCCAGCGCCCAGGCACAGCTGTGGCAGCAGATGACAAGAAAGGTCACTCCAGGAGGATGGCACATGACATCTGAAGAGGATGGTGACAGGCCCCAGGCAGTGATCCAAACAGGGAGGTTCCCAAAGCGGAGATGCTCTGAAACGGGGAATCCAGCCGCGTGGGGGAGTGGGCTGTTAGCACTAGGGGGGCCAGTGAGGTGCCTGGCTTCTGGAGCCCACTCCCCAAATAGGGGGCAGAACAAACAGAGCCCCAGTTCCCACAGAGAGGGCCACTGGGCATCCAACATGGTCATCTGCAGATAGGAAAACTGCAGTGCCAAAGCGACAGCGTCAGCAACGGCAGAGCTGGGATGCAGATGTATACGGCGCCAGAACAAACATCCGGCTTCTTCACTGCTCTACTGTCTCCCAGAACTGTGTCCGTGTGCGGGGCCATCGAGGGGCCCAGAATCAGACAAACGCAATGCTGGGAAATGTTTACTGCCGCCAGGGAATCCTCCGGGCGACTTTGGCTGCAGGTCCCAACGGGATGCTACAGAGTCACAGGAAGGTCCAGGGAGTGAGCCCCACTTCCAGGAACATGCATGAGGAGTCACTGTGACAGACTCAGGCAGTTGGTTCCATAGTGCAGCAGTGACATCCCGCGTGATCTCAGACCCGTGCAGGAATACTGAGCTATCACGGGGAAGAGGGAAAAGCCCTGAGCTTCATCCACTGTGGTTTCCACAGAAGCAGAGATGGTGAATCTCTAGCCAGGATGCAGGTAGGAGGCTTAAGTACTCGGCATCATTCGGCCACAGTGGAGACAAGCTAGAGTCCCAGGGAGCCTGTTAAGCCCATATGAATTAGCATTTGGATGGGCTGACTATGGGTGTCAGTACGCCCCACAGATCCTTGGGTGCCTTTCATTCACGCAATAAACATTAATGGTGAATTTGTCAGGTGGGATAACATTAGTGAACAGGGCAATTAAACACCTTTTTTCTCTGTGAGTCTTCTGGGAAGAGTAAAACATAGTGATGTAAACAAAGTTCCAGATCAAAATCAGAGCTGAGGGGGAAAAGAAAGCCCAGCTTCGGGCTAAAAAACCAGCACGACTGAAGGATTCCTTTGGGCAGCAAGAGGGAGAAAGGCCAAGATCGTGTGTGTGTGTGTGTGTGTGTGTGTGTGTGTGTGTGTGTGTGTGTGTGTGTGTGTGTGTGTTGGGGTGGGAGGAGGGGTTCTGGACGAGAAAATTGTAATGCAAAACTCCAGATACTTGTGTAAGTTTAGCCTGTTTCCAGAACCAAGGGTTGGTGCCCTCTCTGGGCCACAAGGGGAGGGGAAGAAGTTAGGGCTGACGGACGCCCTCCCTGCAGTCTGGCTCCGGCCCTTGGTCTCTAATTTTTTAAATGAAAGTGAAGCCCTTGGGGAAGGATTCCAAACCACTAGAGCTGGGGCCCTGGCCCCTACTATTTGTTAAGGCCACTCTTCCCTTTGGGGTATGGACTCGCACGGAGCCTTCTGGCAGTGTTTCCCATTGACCCTCGCAATGATGGATCCAACATGGATCCCGAATTTGTGAACTGAGTTTGTAGGCAGCTGTGGACTGAGCTTTGGCCTCTATCTAACTCTGAGTGGAGCTGACCGGTGGGGTGAAGAGGCGGGTGGATACCTGCTGCTGCCAGGGCTGTGGCTAGGTGAGGATTCAGAAGCCACTTCACCGGATTCCAGCCTTACTGGATTCCTTGATCATTTCCATGTCCTGTAAGTCACAGATGGGGTTGGTCAACTCCTTCCTAGACTGGACACCTTAATTTCAGCTTGGATCATTTCCCACTTGGCTCTGGACAAAGCAGGGTGGATGTGGCTCTCATTAACTGGTCATGGGAATTTTGGCTACTCCTGGGCCGACACAGTTGTGGCAGAGAGAAAAGAAGCTCTAGAAGATTCTGAAGGCTCCTTTGCCTTTAAGTGTGAGAGTCACACTCTGGGAGGTGCTGGAGGAGGCCCCTCTAGCAACCCAAAGGCCATAGAAAGGGTCAGGCTTCTGCTCAGAGAACTCATTCCATTGGTGCCCGATGACTGCCTGCACTAAGGAAGGACCTCTCTTCCTGAGGATGAGATCGTTTACACCCCCCAAAGGAGCGGTTTACTCTGAAGACACAGAGTCATTCAGGACCATAATCCTAGAAGACAAATGGGAGTAGTCAGCAATAATATATATTCCTGATGCAAAAGCATAAAGAAAAGTAAAAGCTTCTGGCATCCTCAGAGCACCATCTGCGTAACAATAAAGCGATAATAACATGATTCTCTGGCTGCAAACACAGCCAGAGAATGTTTTTCTTTGTTACAGGTATAAAATCTCAGAGTCTGGCCCTTGCTTTATTACTAACATTTAGCATGAAGCTGGTGTCTGCTCCCGGCTCAGCCCATGTTTCTCTGATGCCAGAAGCACAAAGTGTACACATGCTCTCTCTCTCCCTCCCTCTCTCTCTCCTCTCTCTCTCCTGTCTCCCTCTCTCCCTCTCTCCTCTCTCTTCTCTCCCTCTCTCCTCTCTCAATTTCTCTCTCTCCTCTCTCAATTTCTCTCTCCTCTCTCTCCTCTCCTCTCTTGCTCTCTCTTCCTCTCTCTCTCCTCTCTCTTATTCTCTCACTCTTTCTCTCCCTCACTCTTTCTCACTTTCTCTTTCTCTCTCCTCTTTCCTTGCTCTCTCTTCCTCTCTCTCCTCTCTCTTATTCTCTCACTCTTTCTCTCTCTCTCCCTCACTCTTTCTCACTTTCTCTTTCTCTCTCCTCTTTCCCCTCTCTCTCTCTCTCTCTCTCTCTCTCTCTCTCTCTCTCTCTCTCTCTCTCTCCACCCCCTTCAAAAAGGCTTTCAATCCTGTGGTCCATTTCCTTCTGTTTTCATTTCCTTCCTCCTAACCCGTGACTGGCTGGTCTGTTTGCTTCAGAGAGAAAGCAAACTTGCTTTCCAAGAAAGCTCAAATAAGTGCATCTGTGATCACTGATTAAGCCCCATCCAGCCTGATGGTTGGAGTGGACGTATACAAACCATTAAATTATGAATCTAAAAAACTGGATTATGTTTTGTTAGTCTAATCCTCAAGGGTTATTGGAGCGAGACAACTCTTTCAAGCAATTTATAATCAAGGAGAAAAGTTTGACATCTGCATGAGATTATAGCCTAAGCAGGAAGTAACCAGTAATAAATCCATGGTTCTCCATGAGCTATAGGCTACAGGGGAACTGATGGTCAGGAACAATTTCATCCCAGAGGAGGAGAGGAGAAAAGGTAAAGGAGCGTTTATTTGCCTAAGGTTTCCTCAGCTCTGTCTGAGCTGGGAAAAGGACCCTGCAAGACCTCATGTCTAGCACTCATGAATAAAGAAAACATGTCTATTAATTCAGAAAAGTATTGATATCAGCAAAGCTCCTCTTTCCACAACAAAAATGCAGCCCCAGGGACTGGAGCAATAGTACAGTGCATGAGGTGCTTGCCTTGCACGTGGCTGACCTGGGTTCACTCCCCAGGACCACATGTGGCCCCTCTACCCCTCCAGAAGTTATCCCTGAGAACAGAACCAGGAGTAAACCCTGAGCATCTCTGGGTGTAGCCCCCAAATAAACAAAAATATAAAGCTCCAGGATTATCAGATTAGAAGGTCAAGAAAAAGCAAGTTTCTTGATTCTAAAAGATTTCTTCATTTCCAGGCAATAACTCAGATTCTAAGGATGAGAATTCCATCGACTAGGCAAGAGCTATGAGTGGTAAAGTTCCTGTGAAGTGGATAAGATTTGGGGTCAACATTATAATCCTGAAAAGGTACACAGAGTCACAGGCCAAATTACAACTGAGAGAAATGGGGCTGGAGCAATAGTCCAGTGGGGAGGGAGTTTCCCTTGCATGTGGCCAACCCAGGTTCAATCACCAGCATCCTATATGTTCCCCCAAGCCTGCCAGGAGTGATCCCTGAGTGTAGAGCCAGGAGTAAGCCCTGAGCACTGCCAGGTCAGACCCAAAACTAATTAAAAAATTAATTTAAAAAAATGCTTAAACCACAAAAAGTGAGAGGAAACCCAAAACAACAGTCTAGAGGTCAGGGAGATACTACCGTGGGTAGGGATATATCCGTTGCACTCGGCCGACTTAGGTTCGATCCCTGACATTCCATGTGGTCCCCTGAACCCCGCCAAAAGTGATACAGGAGCACAGAGCTAAGAATGAGCACCACCAGGTGTGGTCCAAAAACCAAAATAATAAAATAAAAACAGAACCCAGTCCCGTTCTGGGCCTGGAAGCCCAGAGAAGGTCCAGAGGGTTCTGCCTCAGTACTGCTTCAGCATCTGAACTCTGAGCACCTCAGATCCTCCTTCCCAGGCTAACAGGTTTAATGCCACTCCTCAACAGATGGTACCACTGAGCTGGGGACCTTTCTCCCTGACATTAGGCTTGTCTATCTGCAGTCTCTGTCCTGTGTGTGCCTAGAGGTGAGAAACGCAGGAAAGGGGGACAGTGGTCGTGGCTGACAGGTCTGGTCATCATCCACTCAAGGCAGTGACATAAGGCAGAGTAACAAATGCGTTTGTATGTGCGTTTTCAAGCCTTGGAGAAATCTGCTAAGACCTCCCTGGTCAATGTCAGAGCCAGACCCAGAGTCTGCATGGGAGGAGCCCACGAAGCAACAAGAATAATGACACGGAAAAAAGGAGACATGGGGCCTTGGAATCACTAAGAGTCCTTGGTAGTTAGTGCCCAGAGCTGAGTACAGGCAGCAGCCAGAACCCACCACAAAGCTCGGCTCTGAGGCAGACACTGGGCCTAACCCCTCCGGCATGGGACCAGTCAATAGGGTGGCCAGTAAGTGCCAGCAGGTCTTTCTCAATTACTGGGGCAAGATCTGAGAAGCTGGTAAGAGCAGAGCATAAACTGCGGGCAACTTTCAAGAACTCTCCAAAGACAAAGAAGACCCCGCCATACTGGTTCTGTACATAAATGGATTTCAGTGTCTAGAATATTGTATCGTAACCAGAATATTTTTTGGTTGCTAGTAACAGAAACCCAAGTAAAACAGGTATAGGCTGAGAAGGAACTTTATAGCTATCACTTGTATCACTTGTCTTCCCGTTCATCATCGATTTGCTAGAGTGGGCACCAGTAACAACTCCATATGTCCTGTCACATGCTAGTAGAGCCTAAATCTGTTTGCTCTAGGAACATAAAGAGCCTCAAACCATTCCATCAGGTCATGGAATGAGGTCTATAATTGTTACTGGAATTTGTATATACTGGTATTTGTATTTGGTGTAGCTATACAAAAAACTTTAAAATATCCATCAATAAATTAGGCTCCAAACACCACAGGACCCCAAGAATCAAATAATGACATTGTGACTCAGTCTCTCCATATATCTCAGCTTAGAATTTAACTGTATTCACTATCCATGTTATGGCTGTTGAGAATTAAAAATTTACATCCCCTTTTAACCATTCCAAAGAGAGAGGTTTTTTCTAACAATCCCAGTACAGCCATAAGATTCTTCTTATCATTCTAACTTGCATCATCTCCCACCCCGAATCTATTAGTACAAAGGAACAGAAAAATGCTTACTGAGTAGTTCCACCTTGGATCACTATGTTAGAGTATAGCTCCTCCCCTATCCCCCCTGCCCCCCCACGCTCACATACACTTAAGAAAACGCTGTCAGTTTGGGGATGGGGCCATTGAAGAGACAGTGTAGCAGGCAGGGCATTTACATGCATTCAACCTGGGTTTGGTCCTCAGCATCCCATATGGTTTATTATACCACTCTCAGGAATGATCCCTGAGCACAGAGCCAGAAGCAAGCCCTGAACATCACCAGCTGTCACCCAAAAACCAATAAAGAAAAACAAACTCTGTCACTCGGGAGTATCATGTAATACTAATGGTCTCTCTCTCTCTCTCTCTCTCTCTCTCTCTCTCTCTTCTCTTCTCTCCATGCACAATGGTTTGAGAAACTGTCACTCAGGAGTCAGCACAGTGCAAACTAAAGCTCCATTCTAACAGACCCAAGGGAGAGATTCTTTTTTTTTAGTGTCTATTCTTTTAAATATTTTATTATACCACTGTTAGATCCCACCTCAAATGAGTTTGGTTTTCTTTTTCCTCTGCATTCTCCCCGTGTATATAAGCCTACCCACACGGCAGAGCCTGGCAAGCTACCCATGTCATATTTGATATGCCAAATCACAATCACGATCTTCCCATTCATCATCTATTTGCTAGAGGGGGCACCAGTAATATCTCCATATGTCCTGTCTCATGCTAGTAGAACCCAAAGGAATCTTCTTGCTCCAGGAACATAAAGAGCCTCAAACCATTATATTAGGTCACGGAAATGACCTAATATAAATGTTACTGGTATTTGGCATATCAAATACAACACAAGCAGCTTGCCAGGCTTGCCGTCGTGGTGGCATACTCTTGTAGTCACCTCTAAATAAAGCATTTAATGATGAACCACACGGCCGGATTGAAAAAAAAAACTGCAGGGTGGGGAGTCGATGATCTGGGCTGTGATAGTCTGGTCTGCTGGGTGTAGTTGTGACGAGATATGCCAAATACCAGTAATAATAGAACTCATTCCCATGACCTGTTGGAATCGTTTGAGGCTCTTTATGTTCCTGGAGTGAGCAGCTGCCCTTGGGCTACACTAGCATGAGACAGGACATATGGAGATGTTACTGGTGCCCACTCGAGCAAATCGATGATGAACGGGAAGACAGTGATACAGTGATGCCACTGTTAGATATACTAGATCGTCATGTTTGAATTTTGGTTCTACAGTGTTCCAACACCCATCCCTCCACCCCTGCCCATCTCCCATCACCAATGTCCCTACCTCCCTCCACCTTCCCCAGCCTTCCTCCATGGCAGGTTCTTTATCTCCTTTCTCTCTCTCTCTCTCTTTCTCTCTCTCCTCGCTTCCCTTTCTTACACATTGTAGATTGTAATATATTCTAGAACATGATTGGTTCCACTAGTTTGATGTACCAGGTCCAGACCACAAAAAATGGCGACTATTATAGTGAGCAAGTCTCATCCAGCTACTTCTAAGGACGTACAGAGGTGATGGGCCAACACCCAAAACCCATCTTGCCTCCTGGGAGCCTCAGGGTCAGCTGAGCTAGGGGAGAGCCAGATGGCAAGCTCTCCCCCATGAGTCTGAGTCTCTACATCATGGCCGAGAGCCCCAAGGCAGTCCATGGGCGGGGCCACCAGGCCTCTAGGATGGGTCAGAGAGGGGAAGGGGTACCCCAGCTCCATCTCCAGGAACCAAGGGAGAGATTCTTTCAGAACTTGACCTGTGACCTCGGACACAGACAAGCTACACTGAGACGCTGTGATTTCTAGGTTGTCCTGGCTCTGAATTGAGGCTAGCTGCTGCTTGCAGTAAGAAGAGAGCTTCCATGGCAATCACTTAGGTAAGTGAACAGCCACTTAGTACATTAGATATTTTTTATTTTTTCCTAATGTGGCCTGTCATTTCCCTCAGCAGAAATGCTATGGATTCTGGCCTAATGAGATGTTTTTCTCCCCAGTGGTGCTAATTGCCTACTTTCTTATTTCACTTCATGCTTCATTTTCTCATTCCTTGGATAATTACAAATTAGCCTCACAATCCCAAAATGGTGGCTGACCAACATCTTACAATATTAAAGAACTCACAGAGCATCCACATATTCCTATATATAGGCATGGGAATAAATATACGAGCAGCATCAGGGCATGTGACTGCTTCTTTACATAAGCAACTGGGCAGTCACCGAGCAAGAGAGTTGTGAAAATTTTACTTTGTGGGAGAAATGCTAATAAGTTGTATGCAAATTTGCTTCCTTTAGAAAGAGAAAGGTCAGCTTTTAAAAATAATTTTTATTTAAAAATAGTAATTTTTCCTTTTGATTTTAAGACAATTTTTGAGTACTTTTGGAACAACTAGATATTTCTGGAAAATATATTCATATTTTCATAAATAATTTTATGTTTTATTTCTTTCCTGGACACTCTCAAATCATACACATTTTTATTAAAACAATATTTTATTCTAAATTCTTTTATGTATTGTCAAGAACTGCCCAAATGTTAGGGAAGAGACCAAACTCAGGCTAAAGTATTTTGTGGGATAAGGCGGAGAGATAGTGCATTGCGATGGAATAGCCTTGCAAGCGCCTGGCCTGGGTTCAATTCCTGGTACCCCATGTGGTCCTCTGAGCCCCACCAGAAATGATCACTGAATGTAGAACCAGGAGTAAGACCTGAGCACCAGCAGGTATGGCCTCCTCAAATTCTTTAAATTGTAAGATAATTATGTTAATTGTAAAATATGCATTTTACAGGGCCTGGAGCGATAGTCCAGCAGGTAGGATGTTTGCCTTGCACACGGCCGCCCGTGCTGGCCCGGGTTCGATCCCCAGCATCCCATATGGTCCCCGAGCACTGCCAGGAGTGATTCCTGAGTGCAGAGCCAGGAGTAACCCCTGAGCATTGCCGGGTGTGACCCAAAAAAGCAAAAAAAAAAAAAATGTATTTTACTATATTCCCGGATATGGACAGCTCCTCAATACATCACTTAAGACATGTGTAAATTCATATATAAATATATATACACCTAAATATGTATAGTTTATTTTTGGTTCACTTTTAGTTAGAATTAAAGCACAGCTTTACATACAATGAAAATCTTTAGAATTCTTGGATCAGAAGGACCAGGTAGCTCAAAGGGTCAAGTCGGCTTTGCAGGCTGAGGGCCCAGCACGGCACTGCCCCCCCCAACCCCTGCAACCCCCGACATTGCTGGGAACAACCCCAAGCACAGAGCCAGGAGCAACCCACAAGTACCTCCAGGTGTGGTGGACAAAAAAAAATAAATAAAATAAAACCCAGAAAGCTCCAACTAAAATTGTAGGCATTCTGAAAGCAAATTCCTTGAATATGAGCAATACAAACATACTATAATGTAAATGGCTGCTCGATTTCTGACAGGTCTTTAGGTCTTTAGGCATCTAGGGGTCCATTTTACCTCTTGTTCCTGAGTCCAGTGAATATAAGAAACAGGACTAGGGAGAAGAGGCTGAATTCTTCCCAGGAGAACCAGAATGCTCCGAAGAGCAAGATGGGAAAGGCGAACAGAAAGGCTATAAACAGACGACAACGAGCCTGACAGCTGGCCACTGAGAGCGATTCTCTCGGAGCTGCGGTTCTCTCATTCTAGATCACAGCTAAGGGGAATGGGGAGAAAAAATATTAGACGTTTGGGAGAATAATCAGGGACCTGGCTGGTCCTCACTTGGTCAGTGAGGGTTAGACTTGGAGCTCCACCAGACTTCTGCAGGATCTTGCAGAAGGGATTTCTGCATTAGGGAAAGAGACTGGATTAGGTCAGTTAAGCCAACAAATATTTGTTGGAACCTGTTGAGTCCAGACTCTTTAATAGGTTTCAGTTTATGATTTTACGTCACTAGATTTGAACAATTTATGGTTCCAATAACCTGCTGGAGCTGGGAATTAACAGATCAGCCAGCTCCCTCTGCTCCAGACATACATAGTGTGGAAACATCTTAGCAGGTAGTTCTGGCTCGACTGTTAACAGCTCTGGGTCTGTTTATAGCTCAGACACACAAACCCTAATGCTCTCAAACAGGAGGTAGTGTGGGACGGAGCCTGTGGCCTCCCCAGCCCCATTCAGAAGGAATGACTAAGCAACCTTTGTCACATCAATGCTCCAGATATAATTTTATTTCATGGAACCGCCCACCAAAAGCATAAGGTGAAATTCTAGCAAATTAAATTAAAATGTAATATTGGTCGCTCTAAAGAGAGGACTTGAAAACCCAGTTTTCTCTGATTTCCTCTTTGAACTCAAAAGCTAAGAGGTCTGTGGAGAAAAAGAAAATACATCCTCTTTGATCCAACTTATCAAATAAATTGATTCTGTTTCTTAAAGAATTAATGAAAAGAGTAGAGACACCAGTTTTTATCTCACCATAAAAGAATTTTTATTTTCATTCTTTGTGAAACCTCTGAGGTGAATGACAGGGCCTCGCCTCAGCTGTGGATCCAGGACACTCCCCTCTCTCCCTGCCATTTTGCTTTCCCGAGCCACACCCTCGTCTTTCACAAGCAACAGAATCATTCCCCCGTTTTGTTTGTTTATTTGTTTCTTTGTTTTTATTTTGTTTTGGGGACCACATATGACAGTGATCAGGACTTACTTATGGCTCTGGGCTCAGAATTATTCCTGCTGAGCTCAGGGGACCATATAGGGTGCTGGGGACCGAACCCAGGCCAGCCACTAGCAAGGCAGTGGCTTTCTATACTTTCTATACTATGGCTACTTTTCCCTACTTTCTATACTATGGCTTCTGCCCCTAACGCAACAGAATCCAATGATTACAGAGACCATAAAAATACTTTTCATTCCTCTAAACCACAATTATCCTGCAATAAAAGTGCTGAAAACTGAAAAGGATCCTAAAGACCATCTTAAAAACACCCCCAAATGTCTAAGGAAGTTAAACGGCTTCCATTTTTTGTCAACAGGGGAATAAACAGATATCTCTACTGTGAATGCTCTTTTAATTGTTTCACTCAATACAATAATGCTACTCTGAAGGGTGGACGTCATATTTCCTTCATAATCTATACACAGTCCACTTTGGACTCTACCGTCTCTCAAAAAATGAACTGGCACCCAAATTGTGCATTCCCAGAATTCTTTGGGGTAGAGGGGGAATCTGGACAGGTATTCTTACTCCAGCACTTCTTCCTTATTGATCACGGCTGATTTCTTACCCTTTAAATTTTAATGGAATCATTTGTGTCATTTGGGTAATAACAAAGGCACCTTATTGAATTGTCTTGGGAATTTTGGACACGTGATAGTACAGTGGGTAAGGCACTTGCCTTCCACACGGCCAACCTGGGCTCAATTCCCGACATCCCATATGGTGCCCTGAACACCACCAGGAGTGATTCCTGAGTGCAGAGCCAGGACTAACCCCTGAGCATTGCTGGGTATGGCCAGGAAAGCAAAACAAAAACACCAAAACAAAAAATTATATCTTGTGAAGTAAATTTTAACAAAAAAAAGTTTAGCTGTTAACCTAAAACATGAAGTGGCATATGATTTTCAATTCGTGGGTGAGGCTACACCTCACATTTCTGGGGACTGTTTTCCATGTAGTGGTCACTCTCATTGGCGATCACTCTCTTTGGTACTTGAGGGGCCATACAATCACACAGATCAAATCCCAGGTTTCTATAGGCAAATCATGTACTCCAGACTTTGAGCTATCTCCTTAGCCTTCATTATTCCAAATTATTTTAGGTGATATGAATGCAAAAATATTGATCACCACTGGTTTAAAGGAGTTAACCAAGAACAGAGCAGAAAGCTTGCTGGACAGGAAAATCCCCTTAGAGTTCACTTTAGCCTTGCTGACTGAGTTTCTGGTCAACATCTGACTCAAGATGTCTTTTAGGAGTTCAGCAAAGGCATCTAGACTAAGATATATTACTTAGGGATCATGAAAGTGCAGAAAATAGTCAAATAATCAAAGCCATATTTGCAATCATCAAGAGAGAATATGACAATAGAGAATAGAACCAGAAATATTTTGGGAGGAAATAACCATGTAAAGAGAAATGGAAAAGAGATCACAGATTGTTAGAACAGAGATCGCTGAGCCACATTTTCAGAAGGAGGAAGTGGAGAGTGCTGCTACAAGAGATCAAAAAAGATAAAAGCTAGAAAGCATCGGCTGTGCTTGGCAATCCGGAAGTCAACAATGATCTTGACAATATCCATTTTCACGGAGTCAAAGATCACTTTCTTTGGTCCTTTGACTTTAAGGTCCAACAGAAAAAGGATCATTGCCATATGACACTCTGGGAAACTTTTTTAGACCATGAGACTGTGATATTGCCAGTTTTGCTAGCCCAGTTGGGTGTTACAAGCCCACATAAGTACCCTGATGAGTGAGGTATCATCTCCAGGTCTTGGAAGCAGGTGGAACCTACAGACAGGTAGAACTCAAGGTAATGAGAAGCTTCGTTCAGTTTCTTTTGCAGAACAATACAACAGCCATCCAGGGATGAAGGAAAGCATTAAAATACTTAGTTCCATCCTAGAATAAGTTAATAACTCAGGAAGAAAATATCCACCAAATAAAGGAAGTAATCATGGAAACATGCACTGTTTTCTTTTCAAAGATATCTAAAAGAGACACTGTTGGTGGCTGGAAAGTCTCCCGTTCGGGGACAAGAACCTCAGTGAAATACAATGACTTGCCAATTCCCCAGTCTTTCCTGAGGCCCAATTTTATCCTTGTCTTTATTTTCTATGAGGTCCCTGGTTCTGGGTGATGAATTGCCTTTATTTGCCTTTAAAAGAAAGTCTTCTATAAATAGAAAGATGCAGTAGGCTTTTACATGGTGACTAAGAAGAGTCCCAGAAACAGACAGCAGGTAACACTGACATGCCCAGGGAAGTAAATAGTACAGATTGGACAGCCCTGACCGCGGAAGGGTGTGGGGCTGCACAGTGGAAGTGGTAGTTTGGGACATGTGTTTGCACTGGACTATGCTGGCTGGGAACCATTAAAATTTTGAGCACTGGAACTGATAGATGATTGCCCTCTTGCAAAAAAAAAGGAGGGCTTAGGAATATTTATTTATAAGTCGCCGGGAGGACAGACTGAAGCTGAGGGTTCATTTTCTGGATTGAATTATCCTTCTAAACAAAGTATCCTCAGAAAGACTAATGTTCAGAATTCAACCTGATGTATTCCAACCTGACGCAACACAAGCCCCGAGTTAGGGTAGTGATACAGAACGGAAGGGAGAGAGAGCAGGGAAAGGGGCTGAGGGAGGACTTACATCAGGCTACAGCATTGTTGCTCAGTAGAAATAAAAGAAGAAAAGTTTGGAAGTAAAATAATAAGATGTTGCCAGAGCCTTTTTCTCTCCTGGCTGAGTGGAATGACAAGGGCATGGCTTTCTGAGCGTTAAGCTCACAAAACACGGGTGAATTCAGTTTTAGAAATTTAGGGAGTGAGAAGATTCAGGCTTAAATGAGAAGTGAGAAATGGAGCTCAAACGTCAAAAGAAGGGCTGTCCATCTGCGAGCACAGGAAGTCAGTGTCTCTGTGGGCACCAACTATGCAGGCCTGTGTGAGGGATCAAAGACCCGTAAATAAAAGAGGAGTGTTGCCCAGGAACCACCACACATCCAGGTAGACTGACAGAAACGTGTAAGTTAGACTCGTCTGGAACCACTGAAGAGGCACTTTGGGCAGGAGACCCAAGATGGAGCCAGAGCAGAAGCTTAAGTTTGAATCGTGGAGGTCAGTTCCCTAAAGTACCAAAGAAGGAAAGCGTTCAGCAATGGAGGGAAAACCAGAAGAGCAAAACAATGGAAACACACTTCAGGAAGCAATAAACAGGCCAGAAGGAAACAAAAGAACAGAGAGCAAAGGAGCACTCACTGGTTCTCAGGTATAGAAAGTAACGGACTGACTGAACGAAATTTCAATCTAGCTCCAGAGGGTTAAGACATGGGGAATGGGGGGGCCAGAGCCATAGCACAGTGGGGAGGGTGTTTGCCTTGCACACGCCCAAACTTGATCCCTGGTATCCTAAAGGTTTCCCTGAGACCGCAGGGAGTAATTTCTGAGTGCAGAGCCAAGACTAACCCCTGAGCATTGCCAGGTTTCTTTTTTGCCTCAAAAGAAAAAAAATGTAGGGGCCGGAGCCGATAGCCCAGTGGGTAGGGCGTTTGCCTTTGCACGCAGCCGGCCTATGCCAACCCGGGTTCGATCCCCGGCATCCCATATGGTCCCCCGAGCACCGCCAGGAGTAATTCCTGAGTGCAGAGCCAGGAGTAACCCCTGAGCATTGCCGGGTGTGACCCAAAAAAGCAAAAAAAAAAAAAAAAAAAAAAGAAAAGAAAGAAAGAAAGAAATAGAGAATGGTGACAAAGTGGGGGTGTTGGCATGCATTACTCTGTTGGAGGGGCTGCCCCATAATGTGATACTCCAAAGAGTCTCTGGAGATGCTACACATTCAATAAACGAGACCCATCCATCCCCCATCCACCCACGCCTCTGAAAAACTGGCCTTTGAAAGTGATCAGTGCATTGCAAGGAAGACTCACATTGTAGCTCTGTCCTGTAATAGTCCTTACCCCAGCTCGCACCGCAGACAGGCCAGGTCCCAGCTCAGATACGCTTCCCATCATTAGCTAGGCAAGCGCCCTTGCTGTAGTTCACCACCTAAATGAGCCAATTAAACTTTTATCTTTCCCTTAGAGAGCTCATCAAATACGCAATCAAACCACTTAGCCACATATTATAATTTCCCTTTCTTCCTTCATTTTACCTCCTTGGCTGTACAAATTTAGTGTACATCCAAAAACAAAACAAAAAAGAACAACAGAAGGTGCCTTATGCTTGAGTAGCTGCCATGGGGCTGGGTGGGACGAGCATGGCACCCTGTAGCTGGTGGCAGGTGCTGGGTACAGCAGTGTGTGCCCTCCAGATCCCGGTCCGCAAGCCTGCGAGTGGGGGTGCCAAATACGGGCCATACGTCTTGTGATGGCAGCAAATCACAGCCTGACCGTTTCTTCCTCTTAAAGACATTTGAGCTCTTGACTATGAGTTAAGAAGCACAAGCTCTTAGGCTTGAAGGACTTGAAGCAGAGCTGGTCCGACTCGCTGCCCACTCACTGTCTGTATCCTGCTAGTCCGACTTGCTGCCTACTGTCTAAATCCCGCTAGTGTGACTTGCTGCCCACTGTCTCTATCCCGCTAGTCTGACTTACTGCTCACTGTCTGTGTCACACTAGCCCGACTCACAGCCCACTGTCTATATCGCACTAGTCCGACTTGCTGCGCACTCTCTATATCCCGCTAGCCCGACTCGCTGCCCACTGTCTGTATCCCGCCAGTCTGATTTACTTCCTGCTGTCTGTATCCTTCTAGACCCTGGCTGCCCCCTGTCTGCAACCCGCTAGCCCGACTTGCTGCCGGGCGGTCTGCAACCCGCTAGCCTGACTCGCTATCCACTGTCTGTATCCCGCTAGCCCAACTTGCTGCCCACTGTCTGTATCCCGCTAGCCCAGCTCGCTGCCCGCTGTCTACATCCTGCCCATGGCATTTCTGTGGATGGGGGGCTCTGCCAGCTCCTGAGCACAGCTTGGATTTTCAATAACCTCATCCCCATCCAGAGCCACTGTGAGTCTTTCTGGACTCCTATGGTGCTGGGAGCCCTAGGAGAAAACCCAGCACAAATGTTAGCCCTCCAGGGGCCGGAGCGATAGCCCAGCAGGTAGGGCGTTTGCCTTGCACGTGGCCATCCCATGACAGTCCAGGTTCGATCCCCGGCATCCCATATGGTCCCCCGTGCACCGCCAGGAGTAATTCCTGAGTGCAGAGCCAGGAGTAACCCCTGAGCATTGCCGGGTGTGACCCAAAAAACAAACAAAAAAAATGTTAGCCCTCCAAAACTTTCAAACATTTGAAGGCAGTTTTGTTTTTTCAAACATTTGGGCCCCCTTTTTTTCCTTTCAGTTTCTTCTTATGAGTTTCATACCTTGTCCTCCATAACTATACTTACTCTCTCTCCCTCTCTCTCCCTCCCTCCCTCTCTCTCTCCCTTTATCTCTCTCTCTCTCACTCACTCAGCTGGGGACACACCCGCCTGCGCTCAGGGCTTACAGCTGGTTCTGCCCTCAGGAATTACTCCTAGTGGTACTTGAGGGACCTATATAGAATGCCAGAGACTGAACTCGGGTTGACCGCATGCAAGGCAAGTCCCCTACCCACTGTTAATGCACTAGTTGTTCCCTTCCTAAAGCACCTCCCCCAGTACAGAATGAAATTCCTGCGAAGAGGTGGGTAGTATCCCCCACACTGGAGAGGCCCCAACTTGGCCCGTCCTGAAAGGAGCCGCCTGTTTGTTCTGCCTGTTCCAAGACGGCTATCCGGGCTCACACGCCCTTAATGTCTTCCTTTTTGCTCCTGAGTACCATCTAAGACTCTCTGCTTGATCCAAAGACATTTTCCCTCATCTTTTCTTGCTGCATCAATCCAAGTTTTTTTTGTACATTCCCCTTTAACAGACTCCCATCAAGTGAGGGTTTTGTTCAGGTTTTGGGATCACACCCTGCTGTGCTCAGGGATCACTCCCAGAAAGTTTGGAGGCCCATATAGGTGCCAGTTATTGAACCCAGGTCAACCAAGTGCTAGGTAAGTGTCCCCACCTGCTGCATTATCACTTTGGTAGCCCAAAGTGGCAACTATGTTTTTATCAACATATAGTTATTTGGTAACTATATTTTTATCAACATATCCCAAACTTGTCACACTTAATCATCTCCAACTCTAGCAGCACCTTCTGATGCCACATGCCCTACCTGAGATACTCTTACCTGATCCATTTAAATATTTAAATTCTCTCTATCCGAAGGGGAAGAAGAGAGAGAGAGAGAGAGAAGTGCCTGCCATAGGGCAAGTGGGGGTGTCTGGAGGGAAACTGGGGACTGTGTGGGTGGGAAAGCGTACACTGGTGAAGAGACGGGTGCTGGAACACTGTATAACTGAAACCAATCATGAACAACTCTGTCACAGTGTAT
Source organism: Cryptotis parvus (assembly GCA_021461705.1). Classification (NCBI taxonomy): domain Eukaryota; kingdom Metazoa; phylum Chordata; class Mammalia; order Eulipotyphla; family Soricidae; genus Cryptotis; species Cryptotis parvus. The sequence goes on from JAJIBD010006084.1 coordinate 118,505, forward strand.
CTCACTGTGAGTCAATTAAAAATAAATAAAATAGGGGCCGGAACCATAGCACAGCGGGTGAGGCGTTTGCCTTGCATGCAGCGGACCTGGGTTCGATTCCTGGCATCCCATATGATCCCCGAGCACCGCCAGGAGTAATTTCTGAGCGAAGAGCCAGGAGTAACCCCTGAGCATAGCTGGGTGTGACCCAACCTCAAGCTCTACTACAGAGCAGTTGTAATTAAGACAGTGTGGTATTGGTATAGAGACAGACCCGTAGACCTATGGAATAGAACTAAATATCCTGAAACACACTATCAAATATACAACCACTTAATCTTCGATAAAGGAGCAAAAAATATTAAGTGGAGCAAAGAAAGCTTCTTCAACAAATGGTGCTGGGAAAACTGGGCAGCTACATTTAAAAAAAATGAACTTAGACCTCCTTCTAACGCCATGCACAAAAGTCAGATCAAAATGGATTATAGATATCAACATCAGACATGAATCTATAAGGTACATTGAAGAAAACATAGGAGAAACGCTCTATGACATCGAAACTAAAAGTATCTTTAAAAACGTCCACACCACTGACCAAGCAAATGGAAGCAAAGATAAACAAATGGGATTATATCAAATTGAAAAGCTTCTGCACCTCAAAAGAAACGGTGACCAAGATACACAGACAATCCACAGAGTGGGAAAGGATATTCACCCAATACCCATCTGACAAGGGGTTAATATCCAGGATATATCAGGCACTGATAGCACTTCACAAGAAAAAAACAGCCAACCCCATCAAAAAAATGGGGAGAAGAAATGAACAGAAGCTTCCAAAAAAGAAGAAATTCGAATGGCCAAAAGGCATATGAAAAAGTGCTCTTCATCTTTCATCATCAGGGAGATGCAAATCAAAACAACAATGAGGTACCATCTCACACCACAGAGACTGGCACACATCCAAAACAGCAAGAGCAACCGGTGCTGGCGTGGATGTGGGGAAAAAAGGGACTCTCATCCACTGTTGGTGGGAGTGCTGACTGGTCCAGCCCTTTTGGAAAATAATATGGGCATTCCTCTGAAAATTAGATATTGAGCTCCCATTTGATCCAGCAATAGCACTCCTGGGAATATACCTGAGAGACCGAAAAACACATAGCAGAAACACTATCTGTACAATTTATTCAACTCTGCGCTATTCACAATAGCTAGAATCTGGAAACAACCTAAATGCCCAAGAACAGGACTGGCTAAAGAAACTGTGGTACATCTACACTATGGAATACTATGCAGCTGTCAGAAAAGACGAAATTGTGAAATTTTCCTGCAAATGGATGGACATGGAGACTATCATGCTGAGTGAAACTAGTCAGAAGGAAAAGGACAGATATAGAATGTCTGCATTATTAATAGGATATAAATAGATACCAGTATTTTACTAAGTGTGGGAAATGTTAATGGCAGACTAAAACTCACCATTGAATATACACAGAGACTTAAGTGATAAACTCTAAATATCTGCAGGGCTAGACGCAATGTATAAAAGAAGAGGGAGAGAGATGCAGAGACAGAGAGAAAGAGACAGAGAGAGAGAAAGAGAGGAAATGGCGGTACCTGCTATTGAGGCAGCCTGGGGGTGGGGTGGGAGGGGGTGGGGGTACATTGGTGGTGGAAATGGGGCACTGGTATAGGGATGGGTGCTGGAATACTATATTACCAAGAACCAATTATGAACATCTTTGTAATTGTATGCCTCACGATGGTATAATAAAAAATTTTTAAGAAAAGAAAAAAGAGCTAAATAAAAATAAATAAAATATAAATAATAAATAAATACTCTCTATTCTTCAATACCCAAATGCCCAAATACTACCTCCTATAGGGCACTTGCTCTGTGTTTCCAGCCTGTGATTATTTCTCACTGTTCTGAAAGTTTTTATCCATTGGAAGCTAACGGAGTCAAACCCCCTTTATCCATCAGGAGCATAAAGCATCTTGGTCATTTTCCTTAAATTCACTATAAACTCAGTGTATGCCTATTAAATTCCCAGAAAAAACTCATGAATCATGTTTTTAAAACTTACTCTTTTGTTCACTAGTTGTCATAGACATGTCATAAGTCCTCCATCCACCTGCTCAAGTCATAATCCCTCATGTGATGGCATCAGGAGAACAGTCCAAAATGGGATGCCCCTCACGTCCAGCACTAGTGTCCAGATTGCTCTCTGGCCTTCTCCTCGCGTGAGGAGATAATGGATGAGACCATGTTTAATCCAGTCCTCAGAAAATCCAACGATGCTGGTCGGCTGATTGCGACTCCCAGCTTCTAGAGCTGTGAGAAACCCATGTTTGTTATCGGAGGCCCCAGTCCGTGGGACTTGGGTGATGCAAGCCCAGATGGCTCAAACCCTAAGTCTGGCATATAGTAGGAACCCGACAAGTATTTGCTGAGTGAATGGTTGAATATATGGCAAGTGCTTAGCCAATGCGTGTAGACCAATGGCTTGACCCGGAATGGACACATGAGTTACTAGAGCAGAGATTAAATAGATGAGAAGGACAGGAGGGCCTTCCTCCCAAATAAAGCAGCACTCTGCATCTTTGGGTCTCAGCCAGGTTTGCGCAAGGACAAGGAAGAGGTGGGGGGAGCAGTGTGGGGGTGGGAGGAGGAAGAGGTGGGCTGTTGGGCAGAAAACGTCTCCAAATTCTCTGGGGGAATCAGATTGTGTGGGGAGCCCTGACTCATCGGGGGGAAACAGTCAGCAAGATTTCGCTCTTCCTGACAACAACAACCCCGGATGCTGCTCTGAGGCCATTTCAGCTCCTCTCTGGCCGCCCTGCTCTGATCTGGGGAGTCCGTTTTGCCGACAAGCTCAGCCTCGCAGGAGCTGCGGTTGCTCAGTACCAGGAGATACTGAACAGCTTCCAAATGCCTTCAGGAGATGCTGCATATAAACCAATGCCAGGATGGGTTCTCCCTTACCAATCATCTTCGAGATCAGGCTTGCGGAGCCCACGACACTGCTACTAGAGACGGGGAAACAGTGGCAGAGGGAGAAGTGTCCCCGATGACATCAGCTCTGATGTGCCACTAATGTGGTTTCTCTGCCTTCCGCCCCTTCCTCCAATCTTGTTCCTCTCGTTCTATTTCATTTATTGTTCAGCCTGATCTTCTCAGCCCAAGTGCTCACTTCCTGCCCCTCATTCTTCTCTCCAACGTCAACTCAACTTCCAGCCATCTTTCAGACGGGACCGTCAGAGGCCAGGCCTGCCGCATCCCCCTTCTATCAAGCTCCGATTCACTTTGACACAGATTAGTGACTTCGTTTCCTGCTCTGCCTACCTCAAACCTCTCCCCATTTCCAGAGCATTCTTCACACTGTACCAGAAAAATCACAGGAGACAGATATGATTGCTTCATTCTCTGTTGGAAACAGTCGATGCTCCCTACTGCCAAGAAGGGAAAAAAATTCTAAAACTTTATCTAACACTAAAATTTTTATATACCAAAGCATCACTCTTCACGGCATGTGCCTACATCTATTCAGCCCCACTCCTGAATGTTCTCTACCTTCAGTAGCTACAGCCATTACTCTTGCAGGTCTTTTAAAACTAACCCAGACTTCATCTTCTCTAAAAAGCTTCTTTTTTAATGAGTACTAAGAAAAAGGAAATGTTCAGAAATCACTGCTCAAGGATCAGCAAGCAAAATTTCAAATACATCTTTTTTTTTTCTTTTTGGGTCACACCTGGCGATGCTCAGGGGGTAACTCCTGGCTCTGTACTCAGGAATTACTCCTGGCGGTGCTCAGGGGACCCTATGGGATGGCAGGGATCGAACCTGGGTTGACCATGTGCAAGGCAAATACCCTTCCTGCAGTCCTATCACTCTGGGTCCCTCAAATACATCTTGGAATCCAAAAGTATGTTTGAAAAAAAAACCCAAATCCAGTATAGATCATGATCAAAGTTCAAAGCCGGGGGGCCAGGGAGAAGACCCAGAGGTTACGGTGCCACCCTGGTTCAATCCCCACCCCACCTGCCTCCCTGGCATCACTGGGTAGAGCCTTGGAGAGGCCTGAACACCTCTGGGTGTGTGTCTGGTGATCCCAGCACCACAGGCCAGAGAAGCACCACAGCCTTGGTGGCGAGTATTGAGCCATTAGGTGTGAAGAGAATATCACCAGGTGAGCCCTGGGTCCCCTGGGCACTGCCTGGGGAGCGCCACCCCACCTGCCAGGATACAGCTCAAAGGACAGCACACATGCCTTAGGGTGACCTCCTGAGTGTGACCCCAGCTCTGCATGGATCCCAGCCTCCTCCTCTCAGTCAGGAGTGGCCTCTAGAACACGTGAACACCAGAGCCTGGGGCAGACAAGAGTCGGTCGTCATTCCCAGTTGGTAGATCTAAAATTATTTATTGAAGGACAATAAAGCCTAGGTTCTATATCACCACCTAGACATAATTCTCTTTATTTTCTTAATGTTCTTTTAATCTTTCCAATAACCTGTGTCACTGCCCTTTAGGGAGGTGGCACACCCAGAAGGTCTTAGGGTCTACCTGTACCTCTGTGGCAAACTTGGGGAACCATATAGTGCTGGGGACCAAACTGCTAGCAAAGCAAGCCTCCTGTCAGCTGTACTATCATTCCAGTCCCTATAACCACCACAATAAAAAAAGAAATTCAGGCTGGAGTACTCTTATAGGTTCAGTGTCCTAAAAAGAGCCAGTTGCATAACTGGAATATAAGCTCATGTCTGTCTGGCTTTCAGCTGAGAACTTTCTCCACATAAAGCTCAGAATTAGAGACCCAAGTCGGTGCGGGCAGAGAAAGCAGCCAAGGCCAGCCAGACAATCGGCAATAACTGGGGCTTACAGCCTGCAGGGAGCTGAATGCCCGGCACATAGTGCCACCTCTGCCACAATCTCTGGGTCAAAGCAAGTCACCAGACCTGTCAAGAGGGGGTAGGGAGAAGTCCACTTCCCCACGGGGGGGGGGGGGTGTTAAAGCCACACCCTAAGTTGCATTTCTGTTATGACTGTGTGAGTGTGTGAAGTGTGTACGTGTGTGTACACGTGTGTGCATGTGTGTTGTGTGTGTGTGTGTGTGTGTGGAAGCCTCTGGGTCCCCAACAGTAACAGGACAGAAGTTCTCTTCTACTTCCGAGGCCACCACCAAAGTGGATCCCACCAGAGAGGAGGAGAGTACCTCAAATCAGTCCCCTTATATATACAAAAGTAATCCTAACTTCAGGGAGAGTCCTGTCAACAAAGAACCCTAAACAGCTTCTATATCATGAGGCATCAGAGAGGGAAGGTGGGTTCTAGCCCTGGCCCACCCTCTCAATAGAGCCTCACAAGAAGCCAGAGGAACCCCCTACAGCATGAGAGCAGCCATTTTCAACATCTGGACTCCACAGCTCTTCAGAGCTCCACCCAAGAGAAAAGCTGATCTCTCCCCGTTGTGCGGGGTTCATCAGTAAATGCACAAACTGAGAGCCTACTACTGAGAGTATCCCACCTGCACAGCAGAGGCTGGCAAGCTACCTGTGTTGTGTTTGATATGACAAAAAACCAGTAACAATTATCAACCTCATTCCAATGACCTGAAGGAATGGTTTCAGGCTCTTTGTGTTCCTGGAGTGAGCAGATGACCTTGGGCTACACTAGCATGCAACAGAACGTATGGAGATGCTATTGGTGTCCGCTCAAGCAAATTGATGAACAAAGGGAAGCAAGTGATACAAGTGACAAGTAGAAGGTGGTGTCACATCCCTACTACAGGTCTAAGCAAATGATTATGCCAAGGACTAATCCCCTCTTCCGAGATTATGAGATTATCTCTTATGTAAAACACTGGAGAGAGACAGGGGCTGATATAAGATAATTTCATCTTAATTTCATGGGCTTCATGTAATCTAGATGGTACCCACAAGGTCCTTCTTATTTATTACCTGCACCAGGGTGATTCTGAGTATCTTGTTTTCTGAACACTGAAAGGGTCATACTCACCTGCTTGAGAGCAAACTAGTATGATCCTTCCTATAATCTTAAACATCGTCTCAACGTAGCTAGAGTGGTAGTCTCCTGGTAAATTCTAACTGTCCCACACTGGGTCCGGTGGGTCCAAAGAGGAGCTGTGCCCAATCTAGAAGTTCTAGTAGATATGCAATAATTCAGAAGTTACTCATCCAGAGCCGAGGTGACTTCTGTAACTGCCACACCCTCCATCAGTGTTTACACACAGAAGAGATCTCATTAGTATGAACCCTAGCTTAAGAATATGTAAATAGATTAAACTGTGAGTGGATAAAACAGCAAAGCTCCCAAGCTAGCTAGGCCTGTCATCCAATACGTGTGTGTGTGCGTGTGTGTGTGTGTGTGTGTGTATTTATGCATCCCACTGCCCAAAAAGCAGGAATTGGTGCCCTGGGCACGTGGAGTCCTGTGTTTTTTGGAGACTCACAGAAACAGATCCTGCGTATACTGACATAACTTTGATGATCTTAGAGCAGAGAAAGGAAAGGCAGGGGTGTGCAGTGAGTGCCAGAAAGGAGCATTTTTTCTAGGGGCAGGCAGAGTCAGTGGTGCTTTGGGGTGGACTTTGGCAGAGCCGAGAACTGTTCTTTCTAGATCTCTCGTGTCATGGAAATATAAAGAAAAAGAGAAAGCCTGTCTTATTAGAAAATCAAGTTAACAACCATAACAGAATTAAAAAAAAAGAAAGAAAATCCTAGCACCAGTTCTAATTTATTCTGATTGACCCAGTGTAGGTGATGGGTCTACATCTCAGCCAATCACTGATGTTAGGGATAACATGGAAACTCTAATTGGACAGGACTGGAGTCTCATTCCCATGGGTTGAGCCTCACCCAGACCAGAGAGAACTCCTAGGGAAGGTTAGGATTGTGAGTCAATGAAATATTAAGTCTTTGGATGCAAAAAGGAAGGAAGAAAGGAAGGAAGAAAGAAAGAAGAAGGAAGGAAGGAAGGAAGGAAAGAAGGAAGGAAAGAAGGAAGGAAGGAAGGAAGGAAGAAAGAAAGAAAGGAAGGAAGGAAGGAAGGAAGGAAGGAAGGAAAGAGAGAGAGAGAAAGAAAGAAAAAGAAAGAAAGAAAGAAAGAAAGAAAGAAAGAAAAAAGAAAGAAAGAAAGAAAGAAAGAAAGAAAGAAAGAAAGAAAGAAAGAAAGAAAGAAAGAAAGAAAGAAAGAAAGAAGAGAAGGAAGGAAGAAGAAGGAAGGAAGGAAGGAAAGAAGGAAGGAAGGAAAGAAAGAAAGAAAGAAAGAAGAAGGAAGGAAAGAAAGAAAAGAAGGAAGGAAGGAAGGAAGGAAGGAAGGAAAGAACGAAGGAAGGAAGAAAGGAAGGAAGAAAGGAAGAAAGAAAGGAAGGAAGGAAGGAAGGAAGGAAGGAAGGAAGGAAGAGAAGGAAGGAAAGAAGGAAGGAAGGAAGGAAGGACGGAAGGAAGAGACGGAAGGAAGGAAGGAAGAAGGAAAGAAAGAAAGGAAGGAAGGAAGGAAGGAAGGAAGGAAGGAAGGAAGGAAGGAAGGAAGGAAAGAAGAAGGAAGGAAAGAAGGAAGGAAAGAAGGAAGGAAGGAAGGAAAGGAAGGAAGGAAAGGAAGGAAGGAAGGAAGGAAGGAAGGAAGGAAGGAAGGAAAGAAAGAAAGAAAGAAAGAAAGAAAGAAAGAAAGAAAGAAAGAAAGAAAGAAAGAAAGAAAGAAAGAAAGAAAGAAAGAAAGAAAGAAAGAAAGAAAGAAAGAAAGAAAGAAAGAAAGAAAGAAAAGAAAAAATCTCATCTCCTTGGCAGCTCCAAGTAGTAGACGTTCTTCACAGTCAGTCAAAGACCAATAGGATTCAGTCACTGAGTGGTAGCAGTGAACATGCACATAAATGAGATTTGGAAAGTATAAAATACAGGCAAATACTTCTCACACTGCTTTCAAAGTCACAGCAAGTGTTCCTTAGGGAGCTCATGATTTGGAGGGAAATGAAACATGCAGGCAAAGAATTAATGTACGAAAGAAGGCGGTGGGCTGGTTTCATCTCAGACAGGGCCCAGTCCTGAACACACATGCCCACACTGAAGGGGCAGCGCATATAAGCGAGGGAGGGAAGTAGCCTGAGAGCCCAAAGGTGCAGGGGCACAGCCAAGCGGTTCCGGATGTCGCTGTGCTCCAAAGGAGGTCCTGGGACTGCCTGTTTCCAAGGGGAAGTTGTTCATCGGGACTCCTGATAGGATTTGGGGGTGGGGATGTTGTCCAGGCAGCCTCAGATGTGTCTTTCAAACCCTGTGGGAACTGAACAAGACACACAGGCCGACCACATTCTGCCTGAGTGCTCAGGTGTCCCGCTCTGCACCAACCCCATCAGTCCTCTGGGTGATAACGGGTTAGTCCTTCCCCACAAAACTGGAGTCTTTCTTACTAATGATGGCAGGACCAGTGCCAGGGCCTTACAGGAGGGAATGCATGCCACCCCGGCCCAGCCCGGCTGGAGATAGGGTCCCACAGCCTTCCAGCATCACTCTCCCGGCTCCCATCTCTTCTCTAAACAGGGCTTCTTCCACGGCACGCACATGTGCAGAGCATGGCAAAACTGCCAGATGCGGCAGGGATGGAGATCAAATCCAGCCTGGTCTCGGCTGAGTTACTTCGCCCATTTGGCTTGGCTTGCCATACGTTTACAAATGAGAGGGGCGGGACTGGGTCACTGAGCTTTCTTTGGCATTCTGTGGCCGGTAATTTTGGCAGCAGTTGGGGGAGCGTCAGCCACACTCAGCTGTGCTCAGGGCTGAGTCCTGGCTCTGTGTTCAGCGATCACTCCTGGCAGTGTTCAGGGAGCCATATGTGGTGCTGGAGATCAAAACAGGGTCAACTGGTAAGACAGAGAAGGGAACAGTGTGCTAATAATCATTGGAAATCATAATACCAGCCTAGAACTGAGCACTGAATGTAGGTAAAGGAATATTATGATAACCTCTAAATGTATGCATTGCACCACAATGTGTAAGAGAAGGGAGGGGAGGGAGAGAGAGAGAGAAGAGGTAAATAAAGTACCTGCCATAGAGGCAGACTGGGGGAGAGAGGGGAGGGAATTGAGGACATTGGTGGTGGGAAATGGGCACTGGTGGACTGATGGATGCTGGAACACTGTATGACTAAAACCCAAACATGAACATCTTTGTAATTGTATATATCACGGTAGTATAATAAAATATTTTTAAATAGGGTCAACTGCACGCAGAGTAAGCACTTTAACCCCTGCACTATCTTTCTGATCCTGGCACATAATGTGGTGTCCAGGGCTCACTCCCTGGCTCTCCATTTAGGTATCACACCTCACGGGACTCAGGGGACCAAATATGATGCTGGGGATTGAACCTAGACTGGCCATGTGCAAGGAAAACACCCTACTGCCTCTTCCTCTTTCTCTCTCTCTCTCCTCTCTCTCTCCCTGTCTCATCTCAGATATATAATTTGAAGGTACAAAATGGAAGTACAGTGCTTATTTGGGAGGTGGAAAGTTCATTGACAGCTGAGGGTATCAGAGAGTGGTGCAAAGAGGTAGTTTTGAGAGAATAATAGTGCCTGGACTGGTGGAGATTGGTGGGAGCGTGGATTGAGAAGAAAAAACTTTTTATTTATTTTATTTTGTGTTTTTGGGTCATACCCCGGCAATGCTCAGGGGTTACTTCTGGCTCTGCACTCAGGAATTACTCCTGGCGGTGCCTGGGACCATATGGGATGCCGGGCATCGAACCCGGGCCGGCATGGGCTGGCTGCGTGCAAAGCAAACGCCCTACCCGCTGGGCTATCGCTCCGCCCCGAGAAGAAAAAACTTTTAAAGACAATTACATTGTGAGCATTACTCTACTCCTGGTACTGTGCTATTTCTGCATACACTTTTTGTTTTCAGTCTCTGTGATCCTAAGTACAAATTTCTATCCCCAATTACCATGAAGAAAAAGTTGACAACACAGAAACATTTTTTCAAAAGTTTCTCACTTAAGTTCCTCAGTATTTTTGTGGCAAAACCATTAGCTCACCAGGGGTCCAGGGGTACCTGACTCGGAGGGACATGCTTTGCCGGGGAGGGTGTGGCTAGAGCTGTAAGCTCATCAATGCCTGAGTAGGGTTTCAATCTTCTGAAAACAGATTTATTTCATTTCCACTGAGTTTGCCTTCTGAACATGTACACCTCCTTGCTTTTATTCTCCCCTGTACTTTATTGAGCTACAACTGATATATAGTATTATGTACATTTTAAGATGCAGAGCCAATTCTGTATACCTATATATCACAAGATATATGGGTGTGCCTTTCATACCTATATATTGCCCTGATGACTGCAGAGCCTTTGCAAACACCTTTGTATACACCTGCACTGTGTTGCATAATCACCATTTCCTTTCAGGGGCAATAACATGAAATACCCTCTCTCTTGGCAGGTTAATCGCTTCTTTTCTAATTCTCCCCCCCACTAGAATGTCAGCCACAGGAGGTTAGGGCCTTTCCTTTTCACTGTTTGGCTCTCTGTCATTTTCCCAAGCACTGGGGGCAGTGTTGAAAACAAAGCAAGTATTCATCCAGTACTTTATGAATTAGTGAATCCTACCTTGATGGCCATCAGCCCCACTGAGAAGGAAAGGAAACAGAGAAGAAAGCAAATACATGAGGAGGGAAGGAAAATATTCCTGCCACATTTAAAAATCCCTATTTCATCCTCATATTCTGGGGCTGGAAGACCCAGGGCATGCGCCAGCCTGTCCAAACCTCAGCGCGAGATTCTTTATGACCACCTCCTCTCCTGCGGGGGACTTCCTGGACCGAGTGGGCACCTGAGTGTGGAACTCTCCCTTCCCTTCTTCCTGGCGGGTCAATAGTCCCAATAGATTAGGACCAACACTCAGAACCTCATGCACCGTAATGAGCCCCCTTGAAAGTCCTGTTCCCAAACACAATCACGTTGGGTATTACGATTTAAACACAGGGATTTGGAAGATAATTCAGTCTCTATAATCCCTTGACCCTAGTTGCACCTTAATTTTTTTTTTAGTTACGTGAAGCAGTCAATTCTTCTGGTTCTTTGGCCTTAAGTCCAGTTTCGTTGGGTTTGTGAAATTTCATCTCTGAGAAGCCTAACTGATCTCCAGCAAGAAGACAAACGGCCCAAATGAGAAATGGGCCAGATGTACAAAGGGATAATTGGTACAGAAGATGCTCAACATCGCTTAGGAAATGCAAATACAAACCCAATGCAGGACCACTGTATACCTCATTGTACAGTTGCTATTATATTTTTTAACTGCCAGTGAAAACGAGGAGAAAAAGAGTGAGTGCATGAACAGCTGGTGGAAGAATATGACACATCTACTGACAAAAACAGTTTGTGGAAGCCTCCAGAGATGAAACAGAATCGCCGTATGAGCCAGCTGTTCTATTTCTGCCTGTGTGCTCAAAAGAAATGAGAGAAGAGGGGGCAGAGAGATATTACAGGGATTAAGGTGTCTGCATTGCATATGGCTGAACCAAATTTGATCTCCCAGCACCACATGGTACCCTGAGCACCACTGGGACTAACCCCTGAGCTTAGAGCTGGTAGCAGCCCCCAAGCTCGGCTGGGTATGGCCCAACCCTTTCCCAAACAATAAAATAAGAAGTGAAAACAGAGCTTCAAGTAGATTGTGGACACCAAGTTAAATGCAGCATTATTCTGCGTATTTCTCAAGAGTCCAAAAGGCAGAAGTAATACAAATGTCTATTATCAAGTAAACAGGTAAGTAAAGCATATGACTAAAATACAGATGATAGAATATTCAATACTTTTAAAAAGGGAAGAAGATGGGCCAAGAGATAGTGCAGTGGGTAGGGCGCTTGCCTTCCATGCACCTGACCCAGGTTCAATTACTGGCATCCCAGATGGTCTTTCGAGCACCCCAGGCATAATTCCTGAGTTTACAGCCAGATATAACCCCTGAGCAAAGCCAGGTGTGAGCCCAAAACAATTTTTTTAAAAAGGGAAGAAATTCTGTACAAATTCTAAATAAAAAGGAAATAGTATGCAACATGACTGAACCCAGAGGACACGTATAGGAAAGAAGGTCACGACTTGAGAAATATCACATGACTACAGGAATAGGTTTCTCAAGCAATACAACTCACAGAAACAGAAGGTACAATGGGGGGCCCTTCTGGGGACAGAGGGAGGGAGAGATGGCAGAGTTAATGCTGAAAAGGTAGAAAGGTTCAGCTTGGAAAATCTTGTGAGGGCTGGTGGTGGGAGGGGAACCTGCTGTCATGCTTAAAGCCACGGAACTGCCCACTTATGCTATGGACACATGCTATGCGTCAATGGTAAGTTTATGTCTCGCATATTCTGCGATTACAAAAGAGAGAATCCTACCTGCTCTCCAGCCCAGCTCTTCAGGCTCCAAAGACAATGCGTCTGCCTGTCTTCCTGCCTCTGCTTTCACCCTCGCTGCCAAAATCAAGGTTCTCACTTCATGTGTGCTCAAAAACCAGGTGAACTTGCAAAATCATAATTAATTAATGCAGAATAGTTACTTCTAAGTAACACTGGGCTTCTCCATAAAACTTTGATGGTGCTTAACATTATTGAAGAATTATGAAAGTTCAACTCAAACTCATTTATCCTTCAGGAACTTTATGTATGTGCTCTCACACACACACACACACACACACACACACACACACACACACACCGATTCCAGATTCCATTCCCAAGCCAACAGTTCCCTTCCTGACTATATCTGTTTGCAGGGAGAGTCTGATCTACACATTGCATCTCACTCATCCCCTTGGAGTTGACATGCCCTGAAGCAGAAACATTTGTCTCTCTGATACCCAAGCAGGCCAGAAGTTACTGTGCCCAGTGGGCATCAGCTGAAGAGCCGAGTCCTAAACCTAATTCCCTCCCCTAAGCCCCATGGTGTCTCATGGTGTGACAATTCAGGACCTTCACCTTTCACCTGCACTGACACCCCCCCCCCCCATGGCGCTACACTCATCCGTCACTGCTAGAGCCTCCTGACCTGTCTTTTCCACTCCCAAGTCCTGCTCCACACCTGAGTCCATTCTTCAGAAAGCACTCACGCTGTTTCTGGACTATTGATCTGACTACATTCCACCCTGGCTAAAACCCTGAATGACTTCCCTACTGTGCAGAGAAAAAAGAGGACACCTGCTGACTTCATTAACTGAAAGTAACACACTACAACAAAAACAGGGACAGCTCTGGATCTTGTTGTCCTTATTCTTGGCAACTGGACCTCTCTGGATGGAGTAGCTGTTCGTGAACACACACTTCAGTTCCACCAGTTTATTGTAATTCTCCTCTGACGGTGACATCTTGCTCTCCCACTGAGCTCCAACACTACGGGTGTCTGAGAACTCAAGGCGCCCACCAGCCTTAAGTGGTTTTCTTTCCACTTTCAGTTAATGAGTTAGTTTTTCAATGGTGTGAGACCTCTCCGAGTATGTTTGTTTAAGCCCATCTTCTGAAATGATTTTAACTTAAAAACGAAAAGAAGCACCTACTTTAGAGAAATCTATGACCTTAAATAATTTAAAACTTTCCATTTAAAAATGATAAATGTAGAAAATTTAATGAAATGAATCATATTAGCCATCATATTTCTAACATTCAAAAGTAATTAACTGTTAGCTTTTTAGCATTGGGACATATCTTCCCTCCCTATCTAATGAATGTAATATCGAAAAACACGTTTGTTTCCTGCTCATGTTCTAAGTAAAAGATTTAAAAAAATGCAGTTTGCAATCTTTTCCCCAGACTCTTGACTTTGTCCCTTGGCCCTTTGTTGTCTTGGCAGTTGTATAAACATTCACCCCTCAGATTGCACAAACTCTTGCATTTTCTCTGAGCTCCACCCACAGATGCTCCAGGTTCCAGGGTTCCTGTAAAAGAAGACCAGAGGTATGGACGATCCCATGAAAGTTCACCTCCTGGGGCCGGAGCAATAGCACAGCGGGTAGGGCGTTTGCCTTGCACGCTGCTGACCCGGGTTTGATCCCCGGCATCCCATATGGTCCCCAAGCACCGCCAGGAGTAATTCCTGAACAAAGAGCCAGGAATAACCCCTGAGCATCGCCGGGTGTGACCCAAAAGTTAAAAAAAAAGAAAGAAAGTTCACCTCCGGACAGAAACCACGTCTTCCCACCATGGGATCTTCGCCGCACGCCCACACCCGTCTCTCCACCCCTCTCCTCCCGTCCTCAAAGAAATCTTTCACCCTCATTCTCAAAACAAGCTTCAAGTCCCCAGTAAAATCTCCGATTCCTCCCAAGCCCATCAGGCTCAGTTATGCTCTGTGTGTCTTTCCTTCAGACCTGCCAGTGACCTGGAAGCGCATATTGTTGCACATACCAGGAGGGGGGCTCTGGGTGACTCTTGGTGGTGCTTGGGAGGAACATCTGCGACCAGGGATGAAACTTGGGGCTCCAACATGCTTAGCTTGAGCTCCAGCCTTTGCGCTAACTCCCCGGCCATCTCTTACACTCAGTCAACAACTTTCTTTCTCCTGTGCTGTGCAGATTTTCGGCTCCCTCGGAATAATGGTCCTCTTTGACTCTGTGTGTCACTGAATGAGCAATGTCAAGCACAGTACCTGATGGAGCTGCTTGACAAATATCTGAAAAGATCGGAAAGAAAGCAGCAAACAAAACAGGTCTCATCTAGAACAATTAGCAATACACTCAACACCAAGACCAGTTGGATATTTCCATGGAAGTCCTGTGGATTGCCAAGTTTTATCTTGCTTTTGGGGGGTTGGTCAAATTGCTGGTGTCCTCTAATCAGAATCCTTTGTTTCTTCCATTTATTCCAACAAATGGCTACAGAATTTCAACTAGGTACTAAGCATGTATTAGAAGAATCTGTCTCCACGGGAAGGCACGCAACCTGCAGAACTCAAGGGGGAGTCTTGGAGTACCAATCAACTGCAACCAACAGCAAAGATTTGTGTTGGGTGTGGGAGTGAGTGGGTGGGAAGTGTTAGAGATGGCAAGATAGCATTTGGCATTTACAAAAAAAAACATTCAAATGTGGGGCTAGAACTATGTAGAGTTTACTAAAGACCGTTTACTACAATATAGATAGGGGCCAGCTAAGCTAGGTTTAAACTCTCGCACCACATATGGTGCCCCCTCCCCATTTAGGAGAAACCCTTAAGCGCAAAGCTAGGTATATACCCTGAACACCACCCCAAACCCCAAAATAAGTAAATCAATAAATTATAGACAAAATGTGTGCGTACAAATACAGAGAAGTGTTTCATTTCAAACCAGGGAGAGAAGAGAAAGGGTGTTGCAAACTTTGGAGGGTCCTACAGGGCGGAGAAAACCTTGGAGCAGCCACAAGGGAACAGTTACCCCGACCTCTCTCTAAGGAAGCTGTTAAGGGTCTATCTCATTTATGGGTAGGATTTTCTCTGAAGCTCTGTGGATCTTAAGTTCTGTTCATCACCGCAGACGATTCAAACATATTCAACTACACAGGGCCTATGCTTTGGCTGTCCAAAGATAGCAACCCGGCGAGCTGAATGCAGCTAATCTTTCCCTTCACTACCCAAGAAGGTCTTGATTCCAGCAGCACAGTCAGGTTAAGAGGGGAATAATTCCAGCCTCCAATGGGGGAATGAGCTGGCGAAGGCTGACTCATATCTGGAGCTCACTGGTGATTTCTGCCCTATTTCTGCTCTCACCAAGCAGCCAAGTGTCTGGCACACTTTGTGGCTTTATCAATTCAGACCCTTGGAGAAATACGTAAACAAGGGCAAGTCTTTCTGGAGCAAGATTACGGTGAGCTGGAAAACAGCATCCAACAAAACTGGGGTGTCAGCCATGCACACACGGGACGCCTGGGCTCTCAGCTGAAGTCAGGGGTGCTGCCACAGGGGGTGCGTGACGCAGGGTTCTGGAACCCCTTCTCATCGCAGGAGTTGTTGAAGCTGTGCTGTCACCTTATTGTGGCCCTCCTCAGCGACAGAGCGAGCTGAGGCGCAGAGGGGCTGAGCGACACTCAGGTCAGGCGGCGGTGCTTGAATCCAGTCTTGTGGCCCATCCCATCCTCTTCTCTAAACGTTTATTTTGTCTTGGTCACCACACACAAATGAGGGAAAGAATCCGGAGTTCTGACCTCCGTCGCTATTCCAGAATCAGGGACACTGTCTTGTTTGCCAAGGCATCGAAAATCAGATGGGCTGGACATGTAATGCGATTTGGAGATGACCGCTGGACTAGAGCCGTTACCGACTGGATCCCACGGGATGTCAAAAGATCACATGGCCGCCCACCTACAAGATGGTCAGACTTCCTTGTCAAGACCCTGAAGGAACGATTTGAGGCTCTTCAGATTCCTGAATCAACCAGATGCCATTGGGCTACATTGGCACGTGATAGGGTCCAATGGAAATGTTACTGGCGCCCGCTCGAGCAAATCGATGAATAATGGGATTCAAGTGATCAAGTGATCACCATCATGTGGTTCCAACGCTATTAATGGCAGGGTTTCATGTGTGCTCTGTCCCTCCTTTCCCCACCCGTGTCTGCTTCCCGCCACTCCTGTTTCAGGGGCTTCCCCCCACCCCGAATCCCTCCGCCCGCACCGCCCCACAAGGTAAGCTCCGTTCTGTAGAGCAGACCTGGGTTCTGCTGCCTCCTAGCTTGTGTTATTCCCTAGTGTGCTTCTTCGCCGCTCACATGTGAGAGCGATCATGCCCGTCTCTGTTCCTCGCATTCTGGCGGACTCTACCCTGCGTGAGCCCCTCCGGCTCCATCCCTGCAGCAGCAGCCGGTTGCACAACTGCACTAGCTGCTCTTTCTTCTCAGACCCTTAGCTTGCTTCCGGGTTTGGCTACCTGTCTTTCCTGCACTGTGCTTGTGGACTCTTGGGTTAGTCACTCACTTTGCATGCAGCCAACCATGGTTCGATCCCTGGCACCCCATAGGATCCCCGAGCCCTGCCAGGAGTGATCCCTGAGTGAAGAGTCAGGAGTATAGCCAAAAACAACTCTGGATGTGGCCAAATAAGCCATCAGTGGGCACCATGCCTATAAAACCACTGCAGATGAAAGCCTTTGTGAGTGCCACCTGAACAGCCGAGGCATCTTGGTCTCTGCCTTCTGGGTGCCGGCATCACGCTTGGCTGGTTATCACAGACTGTTCTTAGGAACAACATCAATCATGTAACCTGAAATCTGGGCATGTACAGGGGGAACAGCAGGAAGCCAGTAGGGGCAGCTCAGCACTGATGGCCAGGACAGGCTTCTGGAGAGGGAACTTTGGAGAGAAGGCCTAGCTGGAGGTGTGCGGGCAACCACGCAAGGTCTCAGGGAGATTCACACAGGGTGAACTTCTAAAACAGGGTCGTCAGACTGAAACAGCTCAGGAAGGGCCACGGGGCTGCAAGAAAGGCAGGCTGGAGACCCTAGCATGCTCAGAGTCTCAGCAAAGAGGCGGCAGCCACCGAAAGCACTGCTGAGACTCTGAACTGGGGAGAGCAGCGCAGAGGTGCCCAGAGAAGCACGTCCAGGGAAACTGGGCCAGCCCCCCAAGCGCCATGTCGGCAGGAGATCTGGGACTGAATGTTCTCTGGCTGGCGGAGTCAAAGGAGCCCCGTCAGAGAACACGCGGCAGGCCCCTCCCCGAACCCCACTGCCGCCCTGTCCTTGTTCGGGTTCTTCTGTTTCTCACTCACACCAGGGCTACCTGCTCGCTTGAGGAGAGGGTGTGTGCAGACCCCAGCACCTGCAAATCAAAAGAGCAGGGGGAAGAAAGTCTGGGCTCAGAGGCCAGTGGGATAGCACAGTGGGTAGGGCGTTTGCCTTGTACGCGGCTGAACTAGGTTCGATCCCTGGCATCCCATATTGTCCCCAAGCACTGTTAGGAGTAATTCCTGAGTACAGATACAGGAGGAACCCCTGAGCATCACCGGTGTGACCCAAAAAACAAAAAAAAAAAAAGTCTCAACTCTCCAGGAACACTCTGGAGGTACTGGCAGGCAATGACACTGATACATTCCTCAACATCCAACAGAACCCAACACCGAGGGGCACCATGGGCCGGTCACCCGGCTCCCAGCCCCTGAGCGGCTCCAGGGTCTCCAGGACCTCCCACCAGCATCCGAATGGCATCAGCGTGCCTGGGAGAGTCGGGGGGAGAACAGGAAGCGCCGAGACCTGGCATCCCAAGGTTTGCCTGTGCCCTGATCTGACAACCAGCCAGAGCTGAGAATTTCAATGCTCCCCAACTGTGAGAGGTGCATTACCCAGCACACAGCAGGGGCCGACTCTGCAGAGTGTAGGAGGAGTCTGAGTGTGTTTGAGACTGGGACCAGAACAACTGAAGCGCGATGTCCTGAGTGAGCTTGGGGCAGCCCAAAGCTCAAGGACGAGAGTGCGCCTGACTGCAAAGGCTAGTGCGGTCTGGCTCTGCTGCCCTGAGCACTGCGCAGTTAGGCCGTGCTGCAGAACAGAGACATGGTGAGGGCCCCCAGCCAATGAGTCGCCACCTCCTGGATAAAGAACGATTCAGACCGAGAGCCAAAAGAGGGTCCTCTCTGGGCAGTTTGGCAGCTAAGCGGACTCATCTCTGCCCTTCAACATGGGCCTGCACTGATGCTCTCGTCTGATGGGGCCGGGAACACAGACACAGTACCCCCAAACCTTCCCGCAGCCCGGCCCCCTACAGGTGTCCCAGGGAGTCCAAGAGGCACTTGCTCTCTCCTTCATTCGCCAACACCAAGCCCTGAGCTCCAGCTGCCGACTGGAAATGCTGGAAGGGCCAGAGCCAGGCTGGCGGCTTCGTGGTGCGGGGTTGGCTGAGCCCGCCCAGGCAGACAATTTCCCCA